>JAYESA010000017.1:40565938-40613438 GCA_036927795.1 Iris macrosiphon | reverse complement strand
TTGATAAATACATAGATAGCTAGATAAATAGATAGATAGATATTAGATAGTTAGATAGATTGATTGATAGATAGCTAGATATTAGATAGATAGATAGATAGATAGATAGATAGATAGGTACATAGATAGATAGATAGATAGATAGATAGATAGATAGATAGATAGATAGATATATAGTTAGATATTTATATATCTATATGTATAGATATATATACACATAGCTTGATATATGCATAGTTATAGCTAGGTATATATATGTATAGGTGTGTATCGGGTAAGGGTTATATATGTGTGTTTGTGGTTATATATATATATATATATATATATATATATATATATATATATATATATATATATGTGTGTGTGTGTGTGTGTATTAGATATATATTTTCTAGCCTAGATTATTAACTAGGTATATATCTATATTCATAATAGTTAGCTAGAGGGGTAGTAGGGTTTAGTTTAGAGAGGTATCTCAATACCTTGAGATACCAAGGTATCTCAATACCTTGAGATATCCAAGGTATTGAGTTTCGAGCAGAATTTTTGAGCAATTGCCTAGGTTTGAGTTTAGAGATAGATTTTTATGTATATGTGTATATATTTACGCATGCTAGCATAGGTTTTAGCAGGTTTAGACGGGGTGTGTAGCGTAGGGTGAGGTATCGGATACCAAGGGTATCCTAGTATCTCAAGGAGGCGAGTTTGAGGGTTTATCAGCTTAATGACCTAGTTTTAACCTAGAATTTCAGGGGCACCCTAGTTTGACCTAGAGTTGACCGTAGTTGACCTGGTTGACCGCCAAAGTCAACTTTTGACCTAGTTTTGACCTAGAGTTGACTTTTTAGACCTAGAGTTGACTTTTTGATCCAGATTTCACCGGTTTGATCCGTTTGACCTAGAACGACCCTAGAAGCCTATTTTTAGTTATTTTATATCTGTTTAACTTATTAGAAACCTGTTTAACCTTGCTTTTTGTAATAGGTCCTTGCGACACCAGTTCGGATCGCCAGTTGTTTAGGACGTCAGGCGAGTACATTCTCTGATAGTTTTTATTATCTGATAATTATTATGATTCAGCTTCTAGTATAGTATCATCTGATTTTCTGGCACGACACGGACTGGTATTTCTGGATTCATTTACTTGCGACACGTATATTTCATGTTTCTGGCCTCTATTCTGGAATTACCTACAGGCATCACTACAAGCATCACTCATGTTTCTGGCTGGACTCATACTTGATTTACGTGTCGGGTCTTGGATTCACTTGTACTAGTCGGGGCAGGGAAATACTCGAGTAGACATGTAAATATTCCTATCTGAAATCATCAGGAATCACCCCTGGTCTAATCTGGAATGATAGCAGCCGCGCACCCAGTGCGCGGTGAGCCGTACTTACCCCTAGACGTTTACATGTCGAAATAAGTATTTCAAAGACACCGAGTTCATTCTTTATAGTCTGGACTCACTTGCATTTCTTGCTGGTCTCACTTATAGTTTCTGGACTTGACTCACTACATGTATTTTATGCTGGACTCATTACATGTTCATGAGCACATACTTACTCTTAGTTTAGATTTCTTGCATCTTACAGTCATTACTACCTTGTTTCTGACATTCATGCATCTTTACCTTTATGCACCAGTGATATGTATATTTCCTTGTTTCATATTTTATTTCCTTCACCTTGCTACTTGCTACAACTGTTTTATAGTTTTTGTTATTTAATTGGAACTGCTGTTAGAGGTGTACTTGCTCCAGTCCTGACTGGACATATTTTTTCCAGAGTATCCGGAGGAGTGGTGTCCAACGTTTTATGCACCTAAGCCTGTCGATGGTGCAGACATGGACCCTCTAGTTTAGGAGTGATTTTCGGGTTGGTAGCCGGGATCACTAGGACCTTGTTATTGTTTTTATTAGCTTTTAGCACCGGATTTGTCTCCGATTTTGGATTGAGACCTTGTATTATATTTGATTTTGGATGATGTATTATTATTATTGATGTTGTGGATATTTTTAGTTGCAGTTGTTTAGACTTATAGTTGTTAGACTTCTTTGTTATCTTATCGTGCTTAGATTCGTGATTGAGTACTTATGATTATCATTATGATATTGCTCCTCCGTTTGGAGTTGAGATCTTGATAGGTATATATATTGATTGCGTGAGATTGTTAGCTAGATAGTAGACCTAGACAGCGTTCTACTGCCGATGCTGCGGCGTAGGCTGGACGTACCCACGACTCATGCCCCATTTTTCGGGTGCGGGTCGTGATACGTTTTTGGTGGTGGCCCATGCAGGTCTCGATTCGCAATTAGTGCGATGTCGTGGTGGTACAACAATTTAGTTGTACTGCTACGAGCCTGCTATAGGATCTAGGATCTAGGATCTAGGATGAGAGTGTACTCAATCACGACTAGGAACAATTCTAATCTAATTATTCTGAATTTGCTTCTTTTGAAATATTACTGTCCTTCTTTGATGATATCGTATCTTGTGCCGTATTGACTTCTTTTGATCTGTGTTCAGGATGCCTCCGAAGACACGATCTCATCGTACCATCCCAGCAGTTGCCACCGAGAGGTCTGCTACCTCTCGTCCAGCTTATATTCAGGCAGCTGCTACCACTCCACTCACCACTCCTACGGTTGAGGGAGCATTTGTTTCTCTCGGGGATCCTCCTCCACTTTTTGATCCGAGGACTACCCCAGTCGTTTCGGTGGTTCCTCCACCACTTCCTGCACCAGTAGATGCCGCGCAGTTGTTTGCATTCTTTAGGGAGATGATGGATGCGCAGCACCATCAGGTGGATGTGATGAGGCTGGGCATTAAGAATGCCCACCAGGTGGCCATGATGGCAGTGGACAGAGTGGCACAGATTCAGCCACAGGCAGATCAGATTCAGCGTCCGAGGCCGGACAGTATTATTGAATTCCAGAGGATGCGGCCCAAGGAGTTCCGTGGTACAGAAGGGATCCTGTATGCGGATGACTGGATAGAGCAGATTGAGGGCATCTTCAGGCTGGCACAGATTCCAGACAACATGCAGATAGAGGCGGCGGGCAGTCAGATGTTCGACCTCGCTTTGATGTGGTATCGCACTGATACGAGGATCGCGGCGCCAGGGCTTACTTGGGAGGCTTTCAAGAGGCTTTTTAAGGAGAAGTTTTTTCCAGATGTGGCGCTCAGTGCTTTGGAGAGCCAGTTCGAGGCACTCGTCCAGGGGAGCATGCTAGTGGACGAGTACGCAGCGGAGTTCTGCCGTCTAGGTAGATTTATGGAGGGCTTGAGTGAGGCAGCTAAGGCGAGGAAGTTTCGCAAGGGCTTGGTTATGGAGGTCAAGTCTTTGACTAGGAGCGACTGCGAGGCGACTTTCGAGCAGATAGTAGGAGACGCTCAGAGAGCAGAGGATGACTTGGAGCTTAAGTCCAAGAGAGGCAGGGATAATTCAGGTAGTACGAGTGGCAGTACGGGACCGACTAAGCGTCCCTATATGCAGAAGGCAGCGCAGCAGGGTCAGGATCAGAGGGTGCCTACTTGTGCCTACTGCAGGAAGGCAGGACACACTTGGGATATTTGTAGGAGGAGGCTGAAGGTGTTTTTTTCTGTGGATCCGCTGCTCACCAGATGCGAGATTGCCCCACTATACCTCTATTTGGTGGAGCACAGGATCAGAGAGTTGGAGCTAGGCCACCTGAGGCACAACATCATGTCCCGCACCAACAGAGGGATACACCCCAGCAGGGTAGGGCTTATGCGTTGACGGTCGAGGAGGCCGATGCTACGGGTGTCGGGTTA
This sequence comes from Iris macrosiphon, assembly GCA_036927795.1. Classification (NCBI taxonomy): domain Eukaryota; kingdom Viridiplantae; phylum Streptophyta; class Magnoliopsida; order Asparagales; family Iridaceae; genus Iris; species Iris macrosiphon. Next base: position 40,609,641 of record JAYESA010000017.1, on the reverse strand, counting down.
GCAGGTCTGTCTCTTTGTTCTTCTTTCTGTCCTTTCCATTCCTTGTGGTGTGCTTCATTAGTACCTGTTAGATTTTCTTTGTGCTGTGGTAGATAGTATAGTGACCCTGATTGAGACTGTGATAACACGACCAGCAGGACCATGATCTTGTATGTTATTTAGGTAGAATTTCTTGACTGTGATTGTTGGGGGTTTGACCTAGAGGGAGTGCGATTGACTTTAAATTTTGAGGACAAAATTTTCTAAGGAGGATAGGCTTATCACTACCCTATTTCCAGAGCCGGGTATTTTTTTATTATTTTAATTTGGGTTAATTGTGTATTATTTATAATTAATTATATTTATATTTAATTAGTGATTGTATTATTTTTATTTGATTGTTTTAGGATTTTTGCTAGCCTAGACCCATGTCAGACCCTAGTGGACCCATATCCGACCCAACCCACACCCTTGTGAGACCTATTTTTGGATTTAGAATATTTATTATATTTTTAGTGGGTTAGTTGGAGAGATTGGGAGTTAGTTTGAGAGCTTTTGGAACCCAAAACCCAAACCCAAGTGAGAGGAGGGCATTTTGGTCTTTTGGAGACTTAGGAAACCTTATTTCTTACTTGTGACTGATCAAACCAGCCCCCATTCCCAGCCGACCAGTGCACAGCAGCCCCCCTTACTCTTCTTCTTCACTACTACTTTTTCTTCTTCTTCTTCTTCTCCATTCTCCATTTCTTCTTCTTTCCTTCTTCCAACTTCAAGTAAGCACCCTAATTCTCTTCTTTCTTCTTCTATTCTCCATGAATGTGAACTCTAACCCTGTATTCTTCCCTAACCTAGGTGTTTAGAGCCTAGACTTAGTGTGGAGGCTAGATTTGGAGGCTTGGAGCTTAAGGGAGGTGATTTCAAGTGGATTAGAGACTTTGGCCTTGGGATTCCAACTCCCAAGAGGTAAACTCTAACTTTTCTCTTACTAATTACTTTTATGTAGTGTAATTAGTGGTTTAGAACCTTCCTAGACCCTAAGCCTACCCGTGGGAGGAAGTTGGAGCAAGTTTGGTTGTGTTTGGAGACTTTAACACTAGGTTTTGTGTCAATTTCGGGTGAAATCCGAGATCGGCCCAATTTTGGGTGATGTCCTAGGTTAGACGGACCTAGATAGACGTTGTCGGGTGTCTTGAGGGTTAGTACGTGTCTTCGTTCGAACACGTAAAGTCGTATCGCGGAGAAACGGGCGTTTCGGGCAGTTTTGGGGTTTTTGTCGTTGCCGGTTCTAAGTGCATGCGTATTTTCGTCATGGACCTAAAATCGACGAGTTAGTATTTTTTTTAGGATATAGACATCGTTTAGAACCCCTGGGTAGATTTTGGGCCAATTTTGAGTTGGTTTGGTGTACGTTTCAGGAGGTTTTGCGAACCGCACACCACGTGTTCGTCGAAATGACCGAACGGCCATTTCGACTTGGTTTTGTAGTTTCGGGCTTGTGCGCATATTGGGTTAGTTTCGGAGAGTGTGTGCTAGAGTTCTCGGATTATATTTTATATATATTTATGTGTTTGTGTGTGTAGGGGTCGTTGGACGCGTGTTGGTGGAGCGTTGTGCATTGTGTTGTGTGTTATGTGTGTTGTATTTATAGGTATATATGTGTATATATATAAATGTGTATGTGTTTCTATTTATATATGTGCATGTATATATATATATGTTTATGTGTGTGTAGTTGTGTGTGAGGGTGTGTGAGAGTGTGTATGTGTTTATGAGCGTGTGTGAGAGTGTGTGTGTGAGGGTGTGTGAGAGTGAGTGTGTGTTTGTGAGCGTGTGTGAGTGTGTGTTTGTGAGCGTGTATGAGAGTGTGAGAGTGAGTGTGTGTTTGTGAGCGTGTGTGAGAGTGTGTTTGTGAGCGTGTGTGAGCGTATATGAGAGTGTGTGTTTGTGAGCGTGTGAGAGTAAGTATGTGTTTGTGAGCGTGTGTGAGAGTGTGTGTGTTAGGGTGTGTGAGGTTGTGTGTGTGTTAGTGTGTGAGAGTGTGTGTGTAAGGGTGTGTGAGAGTGAGCGTGTGTTTGTGAGTGTGTGTGTTAGTGTGTGTGAGAGTGTGTGTGTGAGAGTGTGTGAGAGTGAGCGTGTGTGTGTGTTTGTGAGTGTGTGTGAGTGTGTGTGTATTTATTTATATGTATGTGTTTGTATAGATATATACGTGTGCGTGTGTATATATATATGTATGTGTGTTGGTGTGTGTATGTATATATATATATATATATATATATATATATATATATATATATATATATATATATATCTGTGTGTGTGTGTGTGTGTGTGATTGTGTGTGCAAGTGTCTGTGTGTGTGTGGACTGCACAGCATAGCAGCAACGAGAGCAGTGTGCAGCGGAAGTGCGCAGCGCAGCGAGCAGCGCACAGCAGATCGCACAGCAGGCAGCAACAGCCGCAGCGCCGCGGCAGCACTTCTCTCGAGCGCAGCTGCCAGCAGCAGCAACAGCAGCAGCAGCGAGCAGCAGCAGCTCCAACAGCTCCAGCGGTCAGCGCAGCGGCGTTTGTGCAGCGCAGCACGTTGCACTAGCAGCTAGGTAGCGAGGGAGAGTGAGGGTTAGATGTATATTTTGGATAGTTAGATAGATTAATAGATAGATAGATTAATAGGTAGATGGATAGATAGATGGATTGATAGATAGATTGATAGATGAATATATAAATAGATAGATATCTATAAATAGATACAGAGATACATAGACAAATATATTGATAGATAGATATATGGATAGATAGATAGTTTGATGAATAGATAGATAGATGGATGGATTGATAGATAGATGGATTGATAAATACATAGATAGCTAGATAAATAGATAGATAGATATTAGATAGTTAGATAGATAGATTGATAGATAGTTAGATATTAGATAGATAGTAGGTACATACATACATACATAGATAGATAGATAGATAGATAGATAGATAGATAGATAGATAGATAGGTAGGTAGATATTTATATATCTATATGTATAGATATATATACACATAGCTAGATATATGCATAGTTATAGCTAGGTATATATATATGTATAGGTATGTATCGGGTAAGGGTTATATATGTGTGTTTGGGGTTATATATATATATATATATATATATAGATATGTAGGTATATATATATATATATATATATATATATATATATATATATGTATTAGATATATATTTTCTAGCCTAGATTATTAACTAGGTATATATCTATATTCATAATAGTTAGCTAGACGGGTAGTAGGGTTGAGTTTAGAGAGGTATCTCAATACCTTGAGATACCAAGGTATCTCAATACCTTGAGATATCCAAGGTATTGAGTTTCGAGCGGAGTTTTTGAGCAATTGCCTAGGTTTGAGTTTAGAGATAGGTTTTTATGTATATGTGTATATATTTACACGTGCTAGCATAGGTTTTAGCGGGTTTAGGCGGGGTGTGTAGCGTAGGGTGAGGTATCGGATACCAAGGGTATCCCGGTATCTCATGGAGGCGAGTTTGAGGGTTTATCAGCTTAATGACCTAGTTTGACCTAGAATTTCAGGGGCACCCTAGTTTGACCTAGAGTTGACCGTAGTTGACCCGGTTGACCACCGAAGTCAACTTTTGACCTAGTTTTAACCTAGAGTTGACTTTTTGGACCTAGAGTTGACTTTTTGACCCAGATTTCACCGGTTTGATCCGTTTGACCTAGTACGACCCTAGAAGCCTATTTTTAGTTATTTTATATCTGTTCAACTTATTAGAAACTTGTTCAACCTTACTTTTTGCAATAGGTCCTTGCGACACAAGTTCGGATTGCCAGTTGCTCAGGACGTCAGGCGAGTACATTCTCTGATAGTTTTCATTATCTGATGATTATTATGATTCAGCTTCTAGTATAGTATCATCTAATTTTCTGGCACGATACGGACTGGTATTTCTGGATTTATTTACTTGCGACACGTATATTTCATGTTTCTGGCCTCTATTCTGGAATCACCTACAGGCATCACTACAAGCATCACTCATGTTTCTGGCTGGACTCATACTTGATTTACGTGTCGGGTCTTGGATTCACTTGTACTAGTCGGGGCGGAGAAATACTCGAGTAGACATGTAAATATTCCTATCTGAAATCATCAGGAATCACCCCTGGTCTAATCTGGAATGATAGCAGCCGCGCACCCAGTGCGCGGTGAGCCGTACTTACCCCTAGAAGTTTACATGTCGAAACAAGTATTTCAAAGACACCGAGTTCATTCTTTATAGTCTGGACTCACTTGCATTTCTTGCTGGTCTTACTTATAGTTTCTGGACTTGACTCACTACATATATTTCATGCTGGACTCACTACACGTTCATGAGCATATACTTACTCTTAGTTTAGATTTCTTGCATCTTACAGTCATTACTACCTTGTTTCTGACATTCATGCATCTTTACCTTTATGTACCAGTGATATGTATATTTTCTTGTTTCATACTTTATTTTCTTCACCTTGCTACTTGCTACAACTGTTTTATAGTTTTTGTTATTTAATTGGAACTGTTGTTAGAGGTGTACTTGCTCCAGTCCTGACTGGACATATTTTTTTCAGAGTATCCGAAGGAGTGGTGTCCAACGTTTTATGGACCTAAGCTTGTCGATGGTGCAGATAGGGACCCTCTAGTTTAGGAGTGATTTTCGGGTTGGTAGCCGGGATCACTAGGACCTTGTTATTGTTTTTATTAGCTTTTAGCACCGGATTTGTCTCCGGTTTTGGATTGAGACCTTGTATTATATTTGATTTTGGATGATGTATTATTATTATTGATGTTGTAGATGTTTTTAGTTGCAGTTGTTTAGATTTGTAGTTGTTAGACTTCTTTGTTATCTTATCGTGCTTAGATTCGTGATTGAGTACCTGTGATTATCATTATGATATTGCTCCTCCGTTTGGAGTTAAGATCTTGACAGGTATATATATTGATTGCGTGAGATTGTTAGCTAGATAGTAGACCTAGACAGCGTTCTACCGTCGATGCTGCGGCGTAGGCTGGACGTACCCACTACTCATGCCCGATTTTTTGGGTGCGGGTCGTGACAATACCTTGATAACTAGTAGTTAGATAGATATATTAATACTTGTTAGATATGTATTATTGTATTGATATGTATATATGTATATATGTAGGTAGTGTATATAAGTGTTGATATGTATCATATGTTAATAGTTAGTAGCATTTCATAGTTAGTTAACAATTGGCAAATAGTTTATTTATGTTAGTATAGTTTAGTATATGGGGGGATAGCTATATATTAGCTATATGTATGAGGATTTGACTTACTTTGGGATACCAAGGTAATGTCTAGGTAATTGATCAATACTCAAGGTATTGGGTTTGAGTATCAAGATGGGGGTGTTGTGGTTCGATACGCATTGGTTCAAATCCAAGGTATCCAAGTTGCATTAATTAGCTAAGCTACTATATGTATTGTCTTGTATATATATATATATAAATTACTATTTTCATATATAAAAACTTGCGTATCTTAGGATACAGTATCTTGTTGATTATCTTAGTATCTTAGAATAACTAGTATGGCCTAGATACATAGTGTATGGACCTAATACCCTAGAGTTAGACTTATATAACTTAGAAATAGCTACTTTGACCAAGTTTGACATATAGTTGACCTAGTTTGACTGTTTTGACTTAGAAATGGCTTCATAACCTAGAATTGAACTAGTTTAACTTAATTTCATTCCAACACCTTGTATTAATACAATATTCCATATATAGATCTCTGTGATACCAGTTCGGACACAGTTTGACAATTATTGCTCTGGACCATAGGCGAGTATATTCTCTGATAGTTTTTTATTTATGATATCCTCTATGTTCATTGTATCTAGTGTAGATATCCTTGATTTCTTGACACGATAGTTATACGGATTGGTATATCCGGATCTCATCGTGAGATGTTATTCCTTGGTATTTATGGTGTATCTTGTGCAAGCCTTGTTCATTGTTCTTCTTGTATATGTACAAATATTGGTTCATGAGAAGAGTAACGCCCTTCTTGTGGAAACCTGTGTCATGACGTACCATGGTTGGACCTACTGTACCAGTCGGGGGCGGGGGGTATATAGTGTAGATATATGATCATACCCTCCTTGTGCATGTCTTGTTCCTTGTGAGTGTTGATCATACCCCGCACGTATGATTAATCAGGCCATTTACTCTTGTGCAAGTTCCCAAGTCGATCACATATTAAAGCTGGTACTCACTCACTTAGTCATTAGTATTTCTTGTTCATTCCATATTGCTTATTCTTGTATTTATTTCCAGTATTTCTTTTATTGCGTATCTCTTGTATATGTATATGGCATCTTGTATATTCACATCTATTTACTGTTACATAGTTTATATCATTGATTAGAACTGCTGTTAGAGATGTACTTCGCTCCATTCCTGACTAGAAAACATTTTTCAGAGGATCCGGGAGATTGGTGTCCGACATACTATGGACTTCGACGTATAGATGGTGCAGACTTGGACCCACTAGTTCTGGAGTAATTGCTGGAAGGTTTATCCGGATCACTAGTCTTTCATAGTTAGTTTTTATTAGCATTTTGGTACTGGATTTGTTTTTGGCTTATATTTTGAGTTTTGGATATTATTTCTATTATGGTTGTTATATTTGTTTAGATTGTATAGTTATGTTAGATTTCCTTGATATCTTATCGTGTTATAGAATTATGATTAAGTATTGTGTTGAATTAAGTTTTATTACTCTCTTCTTGGAGTTGAGATATTATTGGAGGATTATATATCATTGTGAGATAATTAGATAGTATAGTTGACCAGGACAACGTTCTACCGCCGATGCTGCGACGTAGGCTGGGCGTTGTTTACTTCTTGCATCCCTTCATCGGGTGCGGGTCATGACACATTTTTAGTAGTGGCCCATGTAGGTCATGCTTCGTAAGTTGTGCAATATCGTGGTAGTGCGGCGACTTAGTTGTACTACTGCGAGCCTGAAATATGATATAGGATATAAGATACTAGGATGAGAGAGGTTACTCAATCACAAATTTCTTGAGAGATTCCTAGGACGACCCTTGAGAATCTTATTATAAACTCCAATTCAAATTTTTTTCTTATTTTCGTCCGCTCTCACTTGTTGTTATTGAATTTGATTCTTGGTGATTGGTTGTTGAATTTAATTCTTGGTGTTCGTTGTTGAGTTTGATTTTATATCGAGATAAATTCTACGGACTAAATTACGGTATCATCTGATGACATATGTTGATGAGGACAGTGAGAAAGGTAAAACGTCTGCTTTGGTTATGGAGCCTAGAGTTTATCGCAGCCATATTAGCTGGCGTGACAAAAATATAGGGATCTGACTTCGGATGTACATATCTTAGTTATGAAATTTAGAATTTCTCGCAGCTATACTAGTCGACACAGCGAGAATTCTAGACGACATGATTATAGAGGTGCATACGTAAGTTATGGAATCTATTGTTTATCGCAACTATGCTTACTGGCATGGCGAGGATTCTGAGTGTCATGATTTCGAACAAACGTATATGATAATCATATTGTATCTTAAATTGGTTCTTAAAAGTATCATCTCAATACTTTTCCACCCCTGTTATTATAGGACTTTGTTCCATCATTCTTTAGCTTAACAGTAGAGATACCTTCAGTTCTTTAGTCCAGTTCCTTATAGAGCATCATTCTGTTAGGGTTCCTTGTGATAATTGGTGACTTGCAATTAGGCCTGTGTCTTGAGTATCAGTATTAACTATTGGGAGTGTGGCTTGTGAGTCTGTAAGAGGTTCTTGGTTGGGCATATGAGCAATATGCATCAATCTAGAGATAACCCATAGCGTAGTACCTTGTAGCAATAGTTCTATGATAGCTGTCAGTATAGTTAGTATTGGTACTAATGGTAGGAGGGGGAGTAAAGAGTATCAGTGGTGGTTCCAGGATTTAGTATCAGAGTCAGCATGCCAGTTCTGGATAGTCATGAATTCATGTAGTTGGGTGATCCATGTAAATAATTAAGTATTAAGGAAATTGTGTTGGAAATCAATGGAGCATGATATTCAATTGGGTGGTTGATACTTGGGTGTGTCAAGAGTAAAAAAAAATATATGCATTAAGCATATTAGTGAGTGTGCCATAGTAGAATAGTACCCATAAGTGTATAGGAGAGTGTGAGGGAATAAGAATACATTGTGCTAAAGTAGTAAGACTTGTGTTACAGGTAAAAGTAGAGCATTGATGTAAGTAGATAGGAGTGTACCAGTATATGACTAGTGATGGGTATGTCACCTGATATTGAGGATAGTGATGTGTTGGAAATAATAGGTGGAAGAAGTGTCTAGAAATTATGTGCAGGATGCACAGTGGGTGATGAGTGTCAGTGTGAAAGTTTATGAGTTCATGAAAGTGGAAGCCTGAGTATTAGAAATTTCAATAGTATGTCATGGGTTGAGAAATATCAAGATTGGTCATGGAAGATATGTAGTGTATCACTGATTAGTGTATAAGTCTGTAAAAGGTTTAAGGAGAGATACATATACATAAATAGAGATACGGAGCCCTGTGCCTGCCTTTGAGAGTGAAGTGAAACATGTGTATTATAGAAGTTAATAACTAGAGCATTGGATGCAAGTGATTATAAGTTCTAGTGAGTGTGATAAGGTGATCTAATAATGAAGCTAGTGTCCTAGAATATTAAGGGCATATATTGTGTAGTTTGGAAGCTAGTGTTACTATATCAAGAGTGATAGTATTTATATATCAGGAATTAGTTGAGTAATGTGCTAGTAACAGTAAGTACCTTGTGTGATAATATTAAATTAGTGTATCAGTTATATGGGTAGAAAATTATTTGGAAGTAATAGTACAAGTGATCCAAGCAGTAGAGGAGAGGGACAATATATATATATATATATATATATATATATATAGAAGTAAGTTTAGTAGGTATAGTACCTTGCTAATTTTGAGTATAGAGGTCGTATGTATCAGGGAATAGTACGAGGGGTATACGGATACCAGTGAGATATCATGGTGTTGTAATAGCTAGAAGGTAATTATGTATTTATTGTGATACTAATATATAGATGAGAACCTTAGGATGATTAACAAATGTTAGAGTATGAGTTGCACCAAGTATCAGATAGAAATAGATACCCTAGTAACAAGAGCCGGAGTACCTCAAGTATTATGAAAGTTTAGGGACAAGCATTTTAGTAATTAGTATAATAATAATAATAGAGGAGAGACATGAGTAACTTGGTATATGAATGTCATCTAAAATGCATATGAGAGTAGCCTTGTGTAGACAGTAACAAGATTTGAATAAGGCATCCTATCGGGAGTATTTAAGTTGGACAAGGGTGTGCTAATAAAATATATGATCAAAAAAGTATACAAGTGTTCTTTGCAAGAAAATGGTTGAGAAATTTTGGTGATTACAAGAACTGAAACAGATAAATAAGGTAGTATCTTAGCGGTGTTTTGTATAGTATCATAGGTAGCAAGTGCCAGTGAGTGAAGCATGACCTAGAACTATAGTATATCACTAGTATTTGGTAACCCTCAGTATTAAGAATATTTTGACTAGATTGATGATTAGTGAATGCTTAGTGTGTGATGGAATAGGCCACAAGTGGCATAGCAGATTACCCCGCACTAGTAGAGGAAGATACCACAGCAAGGAAGAGACTAAAATTTATGATAGTTAGAGACTATATCCAAGTATGGTTCCTCTTTCAGTAAAATAGTAGAGTTGTGTGTTATATGATAGATACTATTTTAGACTGTGATTGACAAGGTTTGACCATAGTAAAATTTGCATGAATAGATTATGACTGGCCCAAGAGAGAGGGGTGAGAGTTTTAATTTCGAGGATAAAATTCTGCTAATGGAGTAGACTTGTCACTACCACATTTCTAGGAAAGGATATTTTAGTCATTTGATAATTAATTAAATATTATGCATATTGAATATTTATTTATATTAGCATGTTAGATTTATTTTTGGACTTGTGTTAGTGGATCTAACTAGTTTAGATTAGATCCATGGACCAACATTTAATTCTAGTTAGAATTGAGCCCAATAATAAGCCCAATCATTAGGAGGATGATTAATTAAGTTAAACCCATTAGACTAGAACCTTCCCTCTTTAATTATTTTTTTCATGAGAGACCCCAAGGGGTATTTTAGACTCTACATAGTAGCTTGAGGGAGGGGGCAAGAGAGGCCTATATAAAGGGGATAAAAACTTTCTCTCTTCATTTTTATTTCAAATCTAGATCTAAAAATTTTCTCAACCAAATTCCATCAAATTCCTACCAAATTTTCATCCAATTTCTTTCCAAATCACCATTGGAGACTATTAGAGCAAGGATCTACAAGGAGAAACAATGATCTACAAAGATGAGCAATGATCTACAAGTTGAAGGCTTATTTTACCATTTTTGGAAGTTTCATTGGGAATCCATCTTCCAATAGGTACAATTCAGTTTTTCCTCTCTAATTAGATTCTAAATCTGTGACTTAACCATAAGGAACCACCCCACATGCATAGGCTACCCATAGGAATTGGAATTAGGTTTATTGGAGGCCTATGGAGAAAGTTATATGTATTTTTTTTTGTCAATTTTGGGGGAATTCTGAGACTGGCACATATTGTGTTTGTTAATTGGTCAATTAGACCAAATTGACATGTGTTTGATTGTTTGTGACTAGTATCGTATCTATAATTGGATACGTGTAGGCCGTATCCCATCAATTTGGAGATACGGGTTGATTTGGGTGGTTTTCTTCTGACATGGGACTTTGTACATGTCATATTTTAACACGGACACATAGATATATAATTGACTCTTCGTATTGTTCATATATACTATTTTAGACTTGCTCGTATCCTTCGGGGTATGTTTGGTTGTGTGGTGGACTCGTATCGCAAGCGTATCATAGATCTAGTATGATACGGGTGCGATGCACTCTACGTGTTTGTTGCATTGCATTTCTGGATCCAATTTCCATTGTTCATAAATATATATCTATATAATGGTTATATATATATATAGAGAGAGAGAGAGAGAAAGAGAGAGAGAGAGAGAGAGAGAGAGAGATAAGAGGGTATATATATATATATATATATATATATATATATATATATATATATACATACATACATACATACATACATACATACATACATACATACATACATACATACATACATACATAGGTAAATGTATATATGTATGTGTTTGTGAGTGTGTGTGTGTGTGTGAGAGCATAGATGTATATATGTGTGTGTCTATACGTAGGTGTATGTGTGTACATATATGTGTAAGTATATCTATATAGGTATGTATGTATATGGTTATGTGTGTAGATGTGTGTGTGTGTGTGTGTGTGTGTGTGTGTGTACGCGTCTTAGTGTGGTGAGTGTTTGAGTGAGTGAGCGTGAGTGTGTGTGTATGCAGTGAGGCGGGGAGCAGTGCGGTGCGTCGCAGCAACGCCGCAGCAGCAAGGTGCAGCAACAGTAGCGCAACAGCAACAGCGCGGTGCAGCGAGTCATTGCAGCAGCAGGAAGTCTCCAACAACAAGGTTAGGTTCAGGGGTTAAGGTATTGTTTACTAGTTTATTGTTAGTATAGGTTGTATAGCTAGATAGTTAATTATATACCTTGATAATTTGTAGTTAGATAGATATATTAATACTTGTTAGATATGTAGTATTGTATTGATATGTATATATGTAGGTAGTGTATATAAGTGTTGATATGTATCATATGTTAATAGTTAGTAGCATTTCATAGCTAGTTAATAATTGGCAAATAGTTTAGTTATAGTATAGTTTAGTATATGGGGGGATAGCTATATATTAGCTATATGTATATCATGCCCCAGTCCCAAAATACGTAAGACCAGGAATACGTGACACGCCAGCTACGCATTCGACCAGACTCTGGTCTGACTTGAATACGTATAAGCTATAATATAAGGGCACAATCTAGATATCCCATAAATATAAACCTCTATGTCTCAATCCACAATGTACAAAAGTATACAAAAAAAAGCTATATGTGCTAAAGTCGGCCGCCCAATAACACACTAACTCGAATAGACTCGAGAAGAAGTATGAGTCTATAAAAACTAGGCTACAACAGCAGATGAATAATCAGTATAAAATAACCATAATGCCGGTAGATAAGATGTGAGTACCTGGTACCATGCCCGCAAGACATGCAACTCCAACAGCAACTCCAAATATGCCGTAATCATCTATGCTGCAAAACTGGCAGGAAACCAGGTCCTCAGAGGGACGTAACAAGGTACAAAAATACAATATGCCAAGAATACAGAAAAGTACAAGTGTAACAACTGGGTACTATATCATAACCAAACAAGTGTGACACAGTTTGAAGACAATGTTCGACGCGTGGGCTTTCTAAAATAAAACCGTAGCTCCGGACACGGAAACACACGGGACGTACCGCAGCTCCGGACAAAGAGTCACACGGGTGATACCACTACACTAGATACATGATCACTACATTAATACTACATACATATATAAGCGCGTGCAAAGGAGCCCAAACGTCTAGTAACTGTCTTCCCCTTCCCAAGCGGTCAACGATGGTGTGCCGAACCTGAACCTCTATCTAACAGTCTCGACACACAGAAGTAATCTCAACAGACGTGACCCTAAGGTCGTCCCAGTCTTTGGTCATATTGTCAGTATCAGGATACAGGAATCTGGCACGATCACAGTGTATGAGTGTGTCCTGGGGTATCGATATACTCAGGTACGTACATCGAGGTGCTACGAAGCATCTATCAATTATTCTAAGACGTTACGACGAATGTCAGCACCCGATTGTGATCTGGACACAAAGTATCGAACGTCAACATAAATACATGCACAATGTACATAAAGAAAAACAAGTATCTGTAATCTGAAATACAGGGTGGCAAGGTACACTTGCCTGCGTACGGCTACTGAAGACGGGGATCCGGTACCACGTCCAAGTCCTCAGGTCCCGCAGTACCTAGAGATGAGATACAAACCAGTAATCAATAATCTATTCCACGACAGACAGGGATGCTACATACCTCTACACCTAAACTCAGTCTCAGCTACGACTCACAAGGACAAGACACTAGGTGGGTTTGACCACAGTTGACTATCGGTACGATAGTCAAAACATCTAGTCATCAGTATCATATCATCAAGCCATCCTCAAAACAAGTTTATGATTTTAATTTCTTCGTTTCATATCGTTGTTACTAGTCACCAGGTGCCTCCCTAAGTTAATCACCTTAAATTTCCAGTTTCTAAATTACCGATCACACTAGTCCTCAATCAGTCATTCACCTACTGTCCTTACTAATCATACATTTAAATTAAGCATTTTACACTACACATAAATCCTTCATCAATCCTGTGCTCCTCGGTGTTCATCAATGTTCAGTCAATTCAGAGCCTTGTTTCTCCTCAATTTAATTCTCCGTAAATAAATTAGGATTTTACCACCATGTAATATATTCATAACATCTCGTCAAAAATCAAATTCTAAACCTTCGTGCAAATTATTTAAGTTCATATTAATTTATGTAGACATAAACCCTAACCTACATTTAACCCTATTCTCAAGTCCTTATAATCAACATTCACCTTAATCATCATTAGCCTTAATCAACTTTATCCTTAATCACACTCACCTTAACCACATTCACCTTAATCACATAGTTTCAAGTACTATACTACATAACCTTATATAAGCCAACATTATATAACCATTAAACCCTAACAACTATATATATCCAGAACATAGAGTGGGGGAGGGAGTATTTCACCTTGTCTTGGGCTGCTGGCCGGAGAACCACCTCTGGCCGGAGGGGAGAAACGGGGATTGCTGGAAGTGGTGGTGGAAGTGGTCTCGCGGTGGTGAGGGTGGTGATGATGGAAGCTTGTGGTGGTGGTGGTGGTGAGAGCCGACAGGGAGTCGGAAGGGGAGAGGCCGGAGTCGGGTGTTCTCAGGCGCAGGCAGCCGGCTCGCCAGTGGCCGGTAGAGATGGCCAGACGAGAGAGGCCACACAGGAGTCGGGTGCAGTCGGACTGCTGCGGGTCAGGGGGAGCTGCATTGGCCGGACGGGTCACGGGGGGTGCTGTACGCCGGAACGAGTCAGCCGGCCTGGGGGTGAAGGACTGTACAACGGTTGCTGTACGCCGCGGGTTGTGATCCGCCGGGGCAGTGGCGGAGCGGCACTGCTCCGTCAGGCCGGGCTGGCTGCGGGAAGACGACCCAACGCCGGAGTAGTGGCTCGGTCAGCCGCCGGGGGGTGGCTACACAGCTGCTGCGGGGTCGAGCTGAAGCAGTCGGCCGGGGGTGCTCCTCTCCAAGAAGAAAGGAAGAAGAAGAAGAAAGGAAGGAGGAGAAATATTATGGAGAAGGGTGGCTTGGTTTCCAATATAGAGGAGAGAGAGAGGGGGGGGTTTCCACACCTAGGGATTAGGGCCTGCTTGGTTTATTGTGAGGGTGATGGTGAGGTTTTATATGGGGGTGTGTAAGGGATGAGTGGTGGGGATTTGCCCATTCAAATTGGAGGGCTAGGATTTCACATGAGTAAATTTATTTCTTCATGCAAAGGAAGGGGGGAGGGAATTGTTGACTAAGTCAAAGGTTTGTAGGCTCTCCATTTAATCATGGCCAATAAGGTGAGGCCACCTAAAATCAATAAATTGTAATTAAGCCCCTTAAATTTAGGAAATTGCACGAACACATAAAATAATGCAAAAATTGTAGAGAAAATTATGTTTGGTGATTTGCATGGTGAGGGGGTGTTGGGTGTTTGGTACGGGTTTAATTTAATGGCCATCGAAATTAATTGGGGATTAAAATAGGATTAGGCAAAATCGGTATCCTCGATTTAAATAGGATTTTAAGTGTCCCATTTTTTAAAGTTAAATAGGGCACTTGGGGTCAAAATTTGGAAATGACACAGAGGTCAAAAATGGTGGGGGCTTGGAGTCAGTCTTGGACCCTTTAGTTGGTCCGGCTCAACGGGTTAAGTTGGTATCTCAAAATTGAGGGTAACGACATAGGTGTCCGACACAAAATTAAATATGGATTTTAGGATACGGAAAATTGTACAATTAATTTAGGGCACAACGAATTTGATTTTGAGTGACGGAAAAGTCCAGTGCCTAAATTGGCTAGTCAAGTCAGAAGTACAATAGTCCGATAAAAATTATGGGCTGATATTGGGCTCTGAATAATTAAGCAATGATAGGGCGCGCCAAGGGTTTAATTAAATAAAATAAAATAACTGTCAACGCTACTCTAAACCTTAACATCTGCTGCGAATCCAAAATTTTCCAAAACCAAACCTGACTATCTATAGAATTAATCGAGGGAGTTTACATTCTTCCCAACTTAGAAAAATTTCGTCTCCAAAATTAAAAGTAAAGCACGATAATAGCTAAAAGAATTTTAAAACAACTAGTAATCCAATGCCGTACGTAAATTCGTACCTTGCTTCTCAAATTAGTAAGGGAACCGTTGCCGAATAGAATCCTCGCGCTGCCAAGTAGACTCGCCTGGTGAATGGTGCTTCCATGCCACTCTGACCAGTTGAATTGTCTGCCCTCTCAAAGTTTTCTCACTGCGATCGAGGATCTCAACTGGCTGCTCTACGTAAGATAGGCTGGGCCCGACTGTAATCTCCGAATGATCAAGCACGTGGCTAGGGTCCACGACATATCTCCTCAGCTGCGATACGTAAAATACGTCATGTACTCCCTCTAATGATGGAGGCAATGCAAGACGGTAAGCCACTTTGCCAACTCGTTCCAAGATGTCAAAAGGCCCGATGTACCTCGGACTCAGCTTGCCTCTGCCTCCGAATCTGATAGTACCACGAGTAGGCGATATCCTCAAAAATACATGGTCACCCTCCTTGAACTCCAATGGTCTGCGGTACGCATCTGCCAAATGTTTCTGTCTGTCCTGTGCTGCATGCAGGTGGCTCTGAATCTGCTTGACCTTCTCCACTGTCTGTGTCACCAACTCTGGACCAAGTATCTGATGCTCTCCCACGTCACTCCAACAAACTGGCGACCTGCATTTCCTGCCGTACAGTGCCTCATAAGGTGCCATCTGTATGCTAGCCTGGTAGCTGTTATTATAGAAGAATTCCACCAAGTGTAGGTGGTCCTCCCAAGATCCTCTAAAATTAATCATGCACGCTCTCAACATATCCTCTAATATCTGTATCGTGCGCTCTGACTGACCATCAGTCTGTGGATGATATGCAGTGCTGAACTTGAGACGAGTTTCTAGGCTCTCCTGCATACTCCACCAAAAATATGACGTGAATCTGGAATCACGATCCGATACGATGCTGACAGGCACTCCATGTAATCGTACTATCTGCCTCATATACATGTCAGCTAAAATCTTCGTGGATTGTCCAACTCTGAAGGGCAAAAAATGTGCAGACTTGGTGAGTCTGTCTACGACTACCCAAACTGCATCCTTCCCGCTAGGGCTTTGCGAGAATCCTGTGACGAAGTCCTTGGTAATGTGTTCCCACTTCCACTCGGGAATGGGAAACGGCTGCAATAGTCCTGCAGTCCTTTGATGTTCAGCCTTGACTTGCTAACAAACTAAACATCTCGCCACGAATCTTTCAATCTCTCCCTTCATCCCATGCCACCAGAAATGTTGCCTCAAATCTCGGTACATCTTCGTACCCCCGGGATGAATAGAATAAATCGAGCTATGAGTCTCGGTCATCAACTCTTGGCGTAGCTCGCCACTCGAAACATATAGGCGATATCCATACCTTAACGTTCCGTCTTCATGAATCCTGAGTCCCGTCTGCATGCTGGCCTCTGCCCTTTCTCGTAGACGTCAAAATCTTGCATCTGTAGGCAGGGCTGCCCTGATCCTCTCAATCAGCGTAGACTGAACCTCGAGACTGGCCATCTGTCCATCCATGCATGGCAATATAATCTCAATCCCAAGCTCCTGGAGATCCTCTAACAATTGCCGCTGAGTCGTCAAAAAGTACGTCATGGGCTTCCTGCTTAAGGCATCTGCTACGACATTCACCTTGCCAGGGTGGTACTGCAACTCAATGTCATAATCTGTCATCAACTCTAGCCAGCGCCTCTGCCTCATGTTGAGCTCCTTTTGCATGTAGACGTACTTCAGGCTTTTATGATCTGTGTAAATCTCAACACGCTCACCATAAAGGAAATGTCTCCATAACTTTAGTGCAAATATCACTACAGCTAGCTCCAAGTCGTGCGTCGGATAGTTCTTCTCATGAACTCTCAGCTGTCTCTATGCGTAGGCTATCACCTTGCCGTATTGCATCAGTACACATCCTAATCCGCTCCCAGACGCATCACTATACACTACAAATCCTCCTGATCCTGAAGGTAGTGTCAAAATTGGTGCTGATGTCAAACGCTTCTTCAGCTCATCGAAAGCCGCCTGACACTCGTCGGTCCAGATAAACTCCTCACCTTTACGCGTCAGTCGCGTCATAGGCGCAGCTATCCTCGAGAAGTTTTTCACGAACCTCCGATAATATCCGGCAAGTCCGAGGAAACTCCTAACTTCTGTAACTGATGTAGGGGTAGGCCTCGTCTCAACTGTAGCTATCTTCTCCGGGTCAACTGATAGTCCATCTTCGGTGATTATGTGCCCCAGAAATGGTACTCTATCCAGGCAGAACTCACATTTGCTGAGTTTGGCGTACAACCTCTCATGTCTTAGCGTCTCCAACACGATCCTGAGATGCCTCTCATGCTCCTCCGAGCTCTTGGAATATACCAAGATGTCGTCTATAAATATCACCACGAACTTATCTAAGTACTGGTGGAAGACATTGTTCATCAGACACATAAATACCGCTGGCGCGTTGGTTAAACCAAACGACATGACTAAAAACTCATAGAGCCCATACTTCGTCCGGAAAGCTGCCTTCGGAACGTCCTCTTTTCGTACCTTGATCTGATGATAGCGTGATCTGAGATCGATCCTCGAGAATACACTTAGCTGATCCAAATAAATCATCGATGTGCGGCAATGGATACTTGTTCTATATTGTTACTGCATTAAACCCTGTAATCGATACACAAACATACCGTTCCTGAAATCAATACGCAAACGTACCGTCTCATCCTTCTTCGGCACCATACGATGGGTACTCCCCATGGAGAAATACTAGCCCGACTGAAACTCTTGTCTAAGAGATCCTCTACTATGGACCTTCAACTCAGCCAACTCTATCGGTGCTAGTCTGAAGATGAGAAAATAACTGGCTCGACTCTTGGAGTCAACTCTGTAACAAACTTTTTTTGTCAGGTGGCAGGCCTAAAAGATTCTCTAGAAACACATCTTCAAACCCTGATATAATATGGTAGTATACTGGTTCACCTCCTGCGTTGTATATCCCTAAGGTAGATGGGCACCATGCTCCCAGGCTCTCTGAAGAAACTGAAACTCAGGGTAATCCGGTGGTCTAAGGATGACACAACCACGACGGCAATCAAGCATTGCATGGTATTGGCTCAACCAATCCATGTCTAGGATAATGTCATAGTCTAGACTTTAACCTCAAGATAAATTCTCCTGTTTTATTTTCAACATCAATCCCTAAAAGAAAATGTTTCCTTGCCTAAGGTATAATTTTTCTTCTCCTCAAGGTTTTCCCTAAAATTTTATTCCTCGAATTTCTTCTTTTCATTATTCATATCTTCAAGTCACAAGTACAATAATGGTATCACTCAAGCACATACTAGAATTCCTGGAATCCGATCATTATCTTCCAAGTGAGATCCTAAAATTTTATCTCCTCTAGCTCATAATCATCGTTCCTAGCATTGCTATCATATACAACTACTAGTTTCCATCATCAGGCTATGCATTTCCGTAAATTATTCTAGGTCATGATCAACAATCCTTTCAGCTCTCAATACTTCCAAGATCACTGCTACCTTAAGCACGGGTAGGGTACTACTGGGTCCAACTCTCTTGCCAACCTTCTACACTAGTTCTAGAATCCAAAGAACCCATCAATCTATCCTGATAAGGTAACAATCTTCTCAGAGAAAGGTATACGAATTATGTCTTCTGTCGTCTGGTCTTCGATCTTCTTCTGGAGGGAAACCATCAGTCACAAGCATTCGTCTTCCCGAACAATAGGGGACGAGAAACAAGGATAGCGATATTGACGAAGATTGAACGAATACAAATTGGAAGTCCAAGGGCGATAATCACATACAAAGAGTTTTAAAAATTGATTATGGATTAAGATCCTATTCAACAATCATAATACCTATTCCTAATTTGCAGGCTCGCTTGGCACAGTCAGGTGACCAAGACGATTTAAATCGGACATGCATGAGCCACTACAAAATATGTCACACCCCAGTCCCAAAATACGTAAGACCAGGAATACGTGACACGCCAGCTATGCATTCGACCAGACTCTGGTCTGACTTGAATACGTATAAGCTGTAATATAAGGGCACAATCTAGATATTCCATAAATGTAAACCTCTATGTCTCAATCCACAATGTACAGAAGTATACAAGAAAAAGCTATATGTGCTAAAGTCGGCCGCCCAATAACACACTAACTCGAATAGACTCGAGAAGAAGTATGAGTCTATAAAAACTAGGCTAAAACAGCAGATGAATAATCAGTATAAAATAACCATAATGTCGGTAGATAAGATGTGAGTACCTGGTGCCATGCCCGCAAGACATGCAACTCCAACAGCAACTCCAAATGCTCCGTAATCATCTATGCTGCAAAACTGGCAGGGAACCAGGTCCTCAGAGGGACGTAACAAGGTACAAAAATACAACATGCCAAGAATACAGAAAAGTACAAGTGCAACAACTGGGTACTCTATCATAACCAAACAAGTGTGACACAGTTTGAAGACAATGTTCGACGCGTGGGCTTTCTAAAATAAAACCGTAGCTCCGGACACGAAAATATACGGGACGTACCGCAGCTCCGGGCAAAGAGTCACACGGGTGATACCACTACACTAGATACAGGATCACTACATTAATACTACATACATATATAAGCGCGTGGAGATGAGCCCAAACGTCTAGTAACTGTCTTCCCCTTCCTAAGCGGTCAACGATGGTGTGTCGAACCTGAACCTCTATCTAACAGTCTCGACACACAGAAGTAATCTTAACAGACGCGACCCTAAGGTCGTCCTAGTCTTTGGTCATGATGTCAGTATCAGGATACAGAAATCTGGCACGATCACAGTGTATGAGTGTATCCTGGGGTGTCGATATACTCAGGTACGTACATCGAGGTGCTACGAAGCATCTATCAATTATTCTAAGACGTTACGACAAATGTCAGCACCCGGTTATGATTCGGACGCGAAGTATCGAACGTCAACATAAATACGTGCACAATGTACATAAAGAGCAACAAGTATCTGTAATCTGAAATACAGGGTGGCAAGGTACACTTGCCTGCATGCGGCTGCTGAAGACGGGGATCCGGTACCACGTCCAAGTCCTCAGGTCCCACAGTACCTAGAGATGAGATAAAAACCAGTAATCAATAATCTATTCCAAGACAGACAGGGATGCTACACATCTCTATACCTAAACTCAGTCTCAGCTACGACTCACAGGGACAAGACACTAGGGGGTTTTGACCACAGTTGACTATCGGTACGATAGTCAAAACATCTAGTCATCAGTACCATATCATCAAACCATCCTCAAAACACAGTTTATGATTTTAATTTCTTCGTTTTATATCGTTGTTACTAGTCACCAGGTGCCTCCCTAAGTTAATCACCTTAAATTTCCAGTTTCTAAATTACCGATCACACTAGTCCTCAATCAGTCATTCACCTACTGTCCTTACTAATCATACATTTAAATTAAGCATTTTACACTACACATAAATCCTTCATCAATCCCGTGCTCCTCGGTGTTCATCAATGTTCAGTCAATTCAGAGCCTTGTTTCTCCTTAATTTAATTCTCCATAAATAAATTAGGATTTTACCACCATGTAATATATTCATAACATCTCGTCAAAAATTAAATTCCAAAACTCCGTGCAAATGATTTAAGTTCATATTAATTTATGTAGACATAAACCCTAACCTATATTTAACCCTATTCTCAAGTCCTTAAAATCAACATTCACCTTAATCATCATTAGCCTTAATCAACTTTATCCTTAATCACACTAATCTTAACCACATTTACCTTAATCACATAGTTTCAAGTACTATACTACATAACCTTATATAAGCTAACATTATATAACCATTAAACCCTAACAACTATATATATCCAGAACATAGAGTGGGGGAGGGAGTATTTTACCTTGGCTTGGGCTGCTGACCGGAGAACCACCTCTGGCCGGAGGGAAGAAACGGGGATGGCTGGAAGTGGTGGTAGAAGTGGTCTCGCGGTGGTGAGGATGGAAGCTTGTGGTGGTGGTGGTGATGAGAGCCGACAGGGAGTCGAAAGGGGAGAAGGCCGGAGTCGGGTGTTCTCAGGTGCAGGCGGCCGGCTCGCCAGTTGCCGGTGGAGATGGCCGGACGAGGGAGGCCGCACGGGAGTCGGGTGCAGTCGGATTGCTGCGGGTCAGGGGGAGATGCATTGGCCGGACGGGTCACGGGGGGTGCTGCACGCCAGAACTAGTCAGTCGGCCGGGGGGTGAAGGACTGCACAACGGTTGCTGTACGCCGCGGTTTGTGATCCGCCAGGGCAGTGGCAGAGCGGCGCTGCTCCGTCAGGCCGGGATGGCTGCGGAAAGATGACCCGACGCCAGAGAAGTGGCTCGGTCAGCCGCCGGGGGGTGGCCGCACAGCCGTTGCGGGGTCGAGCTGAAGCAGTCGGCCGGGGGTGCTCCTCTCCAAGAAGAAAGGAAGAAGAAGAAGAAAGGAAGGAGGAGAAATATTATGGAGAAGGGTGGCTTGGTTTCCAATATAGAGGGGAGAGAGAGGGGGGGGTTTCCACACCTAGGGATTAGGGCCTGCTTGGTTTATTGTGAGGGTGATGGTGAGATTTTATAGGGAGGTGTGTAAGGGATGAGTGGTGAGGATTTGCCCATTCAAATTGGAGGGCTAGGATTTCACATGAGTAAATTTATTTCTTCATGCAAAGGAAGGGGGGAGGGAATTGTTGACTAAGTCAAAGGTTTGTAGGCTCTCCATTTAATCATGGCCAATAAGGTGAGGCCACCTAAAATTAATAAATTGTAATTAAGCCCCTTAAATTTGGAAAATTGCACGAACACATAAAATGATGCAAAAATTATAGAGAAAATTATGTTTGGTGATTTACATGGTGAGGGGGTGTTGGGTGTTTGGTACGGGTTTAATTTAATGGCCATCGAAATTAATTGGGGATTAAAATAGGATTAGGCAAAATCGGTAACCTCGATTTAAATAGGATTTTAAGTGTCCTGCGCTTTTAAGTTAAATGGGGCACTTGGGGTCAAAATTCGAAAATGACACAAAGGTCAAAAATGGTGGGGGCTTGGAGTCAGTCTTGGACCCTTTAGTTGGTCCGGCTCAACGGGTTAAGTTGGTATCTCAAAATTGAGGATAACGACACAGGTGTCCGACACAGAATTAAATATAGATTTTAGGATACGGGAAATTGTGTAATTAATTTAGGGCATAACGGATTTGATTTTGAGTGACGGAAAAGTCCAGTGCCTAAATTGGCTAGTCAAGTCAGAAGTACAATAGTCCGATGGAAATTATGGGCTGATATTGGGCTCCGAATAATTAAGCAATGATAGGGCACGCCAAGGGTTTAATTAAATAAAATAAAATAACTGTCAACGCTACTCTAAACCTCAACATCTGCTGTGAATCCAAAATTTTCCAAAACCAAACCTGACTATCTATAGAATTAATCGAGGGGGTTTACAATGTATGAGGATTTGACTTACCTTGGGATACCAAGGTAATATCAAGGTAATTGGTCAATACTCAAGGTATTGGGTTTGAGTATAAAGATGGGGGTGTAGTGGCGCGATACGCCATAGTTCAAAGCCAAGGTATCCATGTTTCATTAATTAGCTAAGCTAAACTTACGTATCTTAGGATACGATATCTTGTTGGTTTCCTTAGTATCTTAGAATAACTAGTATGGCCTAGATATATAGTGTATGGACCTAATACCCTAGAGTTAGACTCATACAACATAGAAATAGCTAGTTTGACCAAGTTTGACTAGTTTGGCATAGAGTTGACCTAGTTTGACTGTTTTGACTTAGAAATGGTTTCATGACCTAGAATTTAACTAGTTCAACTTAATTTTATTCTAACACCTTATACTAATGCAATATTCCATATATAGGTCTGTGTGACACCAGTTCGGACATAGTTTCACATTCATTGCTCTAGACCACAGGCGAGTACATTCTCGGATAGTTTCTCATTTATGATATCATCTATATTCATTGTATCTAGTATAGATATTCTTGATTTTTTGACACGATGGTTACATGGATTGGTATATTCGGATCTCGTCATGAAATGTTATTACTTAGTATTTATGGTGTATCTTGTGTAAGCCTTATTCATTGTTCTTCTTGTACATGTATAGACATTACTTCATGAGAAGAGTAGCACCCTTCTTGTGGAAACCTGTGTCATGACGTACCATGGTTGGATCCACTATACCAGTCGGGGGCGGAGAGTATGTAGTATAGATATGTGTTCATACCCTCCTTGTGCATATCTTGTTCCTTGTGAGTGTTGATCATACACCGCATGTATGATTAACGAGGCTATTTACTCTTGTGCAAGTTCCCAAGCCGATCACATGTTAAAGATGGTGCTCACTCACTTAGTCATTAGTATTTTTTGTTCATTCCATATTGCTCATTCTTGTATTTATTTTTAGTATTTTCTTTGTTACGTATCTCTTGTATATGTATATGGCATCTTTTATATTCATATCTATTTATTGTTACATAGTTTATATCATTGATTAGAACTGCTGTTAGAGATGTACTTCGCTTCATTCTTAACTGAAAAATATTTTTCAGAGGATCCGAGAGATTGGTGTCCGACATAGTATGGACTTCGACCTATAGATGGTGCAGACTTGGTCCCACTAGTTCTGGAGTGATTGCCGGAAGGTTTATCTGGATCACTAGTCTTTTATAGTTAGTTTTCTTTAGTATTTTGGTACCGGATTAGTTTTCGGCTTATATTTTGAGTTTTGGATATTGTTTCTATTATTGTTGTTATATTTGTTTAGATTGTATAGTTATGTTAGACTTCTTTGATATCTTATCGTGCTATAGAATTGTGATTGAGTATTGTGTTAAATTAAGTTTTATTTCTCTCTTCTTGGAGTTGAGATATCATTGGAGGATTATGCATTATTGTGAGATAATTAGATAGTATAGTTGACCAGGACAACGCTTTACCGTCGATGCTGCGGCGTAGGCTGGGCGTTATTTACTACTTGCATCCCTTCACCGCGTGTGGGTTGTGACACTTTTACCTGTCCGTCTGAACCACCTGTACAATAATTACCATGTCCTTCCCTGCCACGAAGATACCAGTTAGCTTGCACAGGTTTAATATACGTAGGGATCACTGTCTTGATGCCATAATGGACTAGTCAATGACGATGATGGTATGCAACGAGAGTACACGATGCGTCGCAAGCCATCCCGCCCATCACACGATGACTACACACGAAGTTTCGTCCGGATCGGATCGGTGCCAGTGCCCCAGCGACTGTCCGTAGGAACTTATACCCTTGTGCACAAGTTTTTCGTGATCAAACAACGTCTATGTTAAGTTATCAATTTATGCAGTTTAGGCAACACGAGCACAAGACAAGTAGCAAAGCATGATTCATTTTGCATAGTCCTCCTGATCAGTTTATTGCATAGTAATCTGTGTTATACACATAGCACAATTTATAGAAGAAATATACATTCTAATTGAAATCAAAGCATAGGGAGAACATTCTAAACGAACTAGCATGTAATAGCGTAACCGTTCACAAGTTGATTGACAAGCATAAAGTAGTCCAAGTCTATTCCTTTTTATCTTGACATTTTTTTGTTATTATGGTATCATTTGATCGAGGCAAGCAAAAAAGCAAGATTTTTAGATGTAAAGACTTAGAAGAAGGGTCAACTGAATCGAATATAGCCACTCACAAGTTGGTTGGTGAAAGAAAAGGGAAGAGGTGCTTCAAGACTCCGTTCGCATGATGTCTACTCCATGATCACCTGCATTGCCACGAATAACTGATTAATACCTCTTCAACTCTTTCCAAGATTGGTATAGAATGCAATTCAACGAACGAAAGTAATAAAATCTATCGAAACTGTTCAAGAAAATGCAAATCCAAAAACCAACTCAAAAGTACGAATGCAACAAGGCGACCACAAAAACTAGGCAAGAAAACTTGCAACGGAGATGTCCCTCTTGACTCTGCTGCTAAGTCCATCCTCGGGGAACGTTCCACTGAATATGTGAATCAATTCCGAAAAAGCAAATCTATAATGGGGATAAAATCTTGATTTAATCTATCCCGATCGAATGATACCGATTTGTATTTCTTAGCCGCGCTCCCCGAATAGGGGGAACGGGGCACCACATCCCTTGTGCATTCGCAGGAAGTTAGAGAAGGAATTCCTACAGTGGCATGGGTTCAGGTCTCATATACAGGCCAGGGGAGGGTGTATCATAGGAATGGTTGTATAGTGGACTGGGAAGTGGTCAGGCAGCAACATGTTTTAGGGACTGCAGAAGCAGCATTAGGAGCAGTTAAGAGGGGGGGGTACCCCTGAAACAACATCACAGTGTGCTGGGTCCAAGTGCATAGTATTATGTTTGTGCCAAATGTGCATAATGATGTGTAGTGAGGATGTGTGCTCTATTGTAGGTGTTGGGTTAGGTTAAAGTGTAGGTAAGTATGGATGTGTTGAATGTTAGTTAGTGAGGTTAAGTGTAAGTATTAGTATTAGTAGGATTTGTAACACATGATACTTGATGTGGTTGTCACGCCCTAGTACCAGAATACGGAGACGGGCACGAGTAGCTACCCCGTACAAGGTACTATACGTCGTACGATGACCACGACTGTAATTAGATAAGAGGATGCATGCTACCACCAGGTCACATAGGGTCACACAAACATCTATGTCTCAATCAATTAAACAAGAAACAATAATCATAGAGCATATATGATAAAGCAATAAGGCATCCTAAATATTTTCTCAAGATGTTCAGGAGACCAGCTGTACAAGAAAAGAAGATGGTGGAATAACAAAAGTATATGACAGTATTACAGCTACAGTCTGATTTATATACAGTCATGAAAAGAAAACTAAATATCCAGACATGCCAACTAACAGGTGCTGGTGGCTAAACGTCCAAAAGAGTAAAATACACAATGACGAACGGGGAATAAGAAGACCCACTTGTTATCCTCAGCGGCCATGTTCCTGGTTCACGCCATGAGTCGGGGAAAATTATGTTGGATCCTCAGGTGATGGCTCGAAACCTAGTCATGCAAACCAGTGGGGTTAGACCCCAAATAACAAGTACCACAAAGGAAGCACGAAATGGAGAAACAAAACCCAAAATAATAAATATAATATATATAGGTTCCGTGTCGTAACTTAGGTCCATAACATATCCTAGCCCAAAGGTCCAACCCTACAACCAAACAAGGGCAATGGTTGAATCCATCACACTATGATAGTCTATTTTTCTAGGCTACTAATAGAATAATGCAATCACAACAAAGTCCAATTAATAAAATTGGCCAATCACTTGTACGGCTTACTAATTGTGGTGTCTGAGGTTATCTCAGAATAATGCATAATAGGTATCCTTAGATCACGTCCACTACAAAAATACTAGAATTTAGTGATGGATATCAGCGATGGAATATTATCCGTCGCTGGTGTAGCGACTGAATACGGATGGAATTATGACTAATATATTTATATAAGAAATATATATTAATTTTTGTCGCTAGTCCATCGTTGGGGTGTCGATTTTTTCTCAGCGACGGACTAGCGACGAACAGATTTTGTCGCAGCCAAATGTTAAAATTTAATATCCCAGTTTTATTTGCATTCCCCCCCAAAATCTCTCTCTCCTCTGCAACCAGCGCCCCCTCTCCTCCTCCTCCTCCTCCTCCTCCTCTAGCGTTCCCTAACCCCCTCTCCCCTTGCTCCGGTGACCCCCGACCCCCTCTCCTCCTCCTCCGACGTCTCCAGCGACCCCCGATACCCTTTCCCTTGCTCTGGTGACCCCCTCTCCCCTCTCCTCCTCTTTCTACATTCTACGACCCCCTCTCCCCTTGATTCGGTGACCCCCTCTCTGTAATAACCAGTTTCGCTCAAGCGGACTGCCGATTCAAATGGCAAAAGTGCAACGACCCGCTTTGCTCAGTGAGAATACTCATTTGAGGTAAAAGGATTTCCCGACTTGGCCCTTCAGGAGTTCAGGCTTAGGCTTTCAGGCTCGCTCGGAGTATCACTCGACCGAGGCCAATTATCGCTAAGGTGGGTGGCTACGATAAACTTGTCTTTGCTTAGCCAGCATACTTAAAAAATGGACGATACATGCTAGCCGCTAGGTGAATCACCCCCTGCATGCTAATAGAGGATCCAACGTACCTAGCTAAGGGAATAATCCTAACTTTTATTGCTTGGGTTAGAACATGAAAATGAAACTTTGCTCATATATGGACCCTCACATGCTACCTTTGCCTTGTGCAACTAGACCCCGTTATGCCTCAAGTAGAAAGATATACACTCTTCGTAGTACACTGTTCACTTGCTTACACTGCACGTCCCTAGATTATGTCGCTCGGTATATCCCTTTACGGTTTTACTCCTCGCTTTACCCTTGGACCGTGCCAAAACGTAAATACTTATATTCGATGTAAATGCATGCTTGCCTGCTTATGTGTTAACTTGTACTCGTTGCCTTATTTCAATTTTTATCACATAATCCATGCCTCAACCGTGTAACACTATCCATGTTATGCATTCATTTAGTTCTTCCCGAAAGACTATCTAATAGTCGTTCCGTGCATGTGTAAACCTGAAAGTATCCGAGACTGTTAGGTCACCAAGGCAGTCCCCGTAGCAGGGGAATGCATCAAGGCAAGTGGAATACTGATCAAAAATTATGTCAAGTTTATATCTGAACGAGAATCATGTCAAGCAAATCAAAATCACAGCTCGTGGAGCAATGCTCATTCAGAATAAGAGTCATGGATTATTATGTCAAGTTGTGTGAATCTGGAAGACCTTAGAGACCTGCATATCGCCGATAACTTGGAAACAAGGTACAGTTCCATGGACGGTCACCGGGGCACCGGGGCCGATCTGATCCGGATGGAACTTCACGTGTGGTCTTCATGTTCAATGACATGATGGTTTGTAGGGCATCACATACTCTCGTTGCTTACCACCCTCGTCATGACTACGTTCCTTTATGGCTATGCCAGTGACTCATGTTTATATATATAAGTCATCCTCGCTTAGGGACAATCCGCATGCGAGTCATTGCATCGCATCCAGAAATTGGAAAACACCTGAAGGAATCTTGAGTATAACACACTTGTATATATGGAATACTTGAACATCCTCTACAACACTTCTGGATAACCTGTATACTCATGCACCCGAAACATAATCTCCTTCACTATACTTGTGTTTGCATATGTTATTTGCCCCTGGACTTCATTATATATGCTCGTGCTTGTTTTAACTTAGTTTTCCTTAGACAGGGAAGAATGGATGGTAAGTTGGTAAGTCTCACCGTATTTTCTTTTATGTCGCACGATGCATTGCCATACGAGTTAGGATTTTCATAAATACCATAAAACTGATCCTAAGGCAAGAATAGAAAGATAATTTAATAGATGGTGCACGAAACCTATATAACGTGTTTGGATTTATCGAACGGGCGAGAAACCTCCCCATCAGTGCATTCATGTACTGATAACCTACCAGATTGCTTACAGGGTGCGGGAGAACCTCGTTCGGTGCGGATGCCTCCTTCGTGCGTGCTAAGGCATGGAGTTCACTCTGGAGCCTTGGAACGTTGCGTCCGGAACTGAAGCACATATAAAAGACATAATATTGGAATATCGCCTATACATCATTCCATAAATGTAGCCACTTGGCACGCTTTTACTGTTTCAGAAAGAGAGGCTTGAGTGGCTTATAATCTCGACCTAGCGCCGCCTGTAGTACTTGTTCAATATCAATAAAGAGATTATTTTATTTTTATACTTTTGTTATTCAATACTTTCGCTATTGACGACTCTGTGAACTTGTTACCAATCGCCTATGCATTTATTATTCCGCTGCACTCGAACTATATGTGCGATTCTGTGGCTTAGACCTCTTACCGCCTGCATGGATTACGGCCTTGCATGGGCGTGGCTATCGCTCATGCAGCATTACGCCCAGGTGGGTCAAGCGATCGTCCTGCGGGAGCGCTGGCATGGTGATTTGCGCCCAACGGAGACAGTCGATTGCCTGCGGGAGATCGTGGCATGATATATTGGTATCAAAGCATGGCTATATACCTTTGAACTTTGTTTCAATTTTTTCAGTTTCAAAAGCTCGTTCGTGGGTTATGTGCATATACTCTCTCTCAATGTCCCATCGAAATATTCCAAACAATGAGTCTAAATACTTTCAAAAGGTGCATGTAAATGATATGATTACTTGTACAAAATTGTGATACGAAGGCCTTTGTGCCGACCTGTGCTAGACTTTATAGAAATAGACTCGTGCTAGAATTTGCAAGTTATGTGCAAACCTGAATACGTATACGTGATTACCCAACTAGTTAGTATGCGGAATAGAATATCGTTCGAACGATTAGCTATGCACACAGCCTTTCGGCTAAGTTGTGTTGAGTATCGCGCACCAAGACCCTTTGGTGCTAGCAAGTTGCAAACAAGATTGGGATATTGTTCAAAAAAGATAAGTCAGACTTAGAATGACAACCGATAAAAACTTTATCAGTTTATCGCTTAGGCGAATATTAAGAATCGTGCTTGAATTTTGGAAAATAGCTTAAACGATATTTCGTATCGGAAGATACAAATCAAATATGGTTTACTTGGATGACTATCAACAAGAATATATACCAGACTAACATTTATCAGGCGATGCTAGGTATCATGCAGGAATTCTAAAGAACGATTTGGAGAATATGCTAGCGATTGATGCGAACACGATTGAGGATTTAATTGGGTGACTTGATTCCAAGTGGTGTATGGATCATTTAAAAATATCCAAACGGATTCAGAGGTCTTGTGCGATAGTTGGATTGAACGATTTGAGAATGTCTTAAATAAATGATAAGGCTTATATCGAATAGGAATTCATGGAAATGGAAATCGATATCTTGGTTAAGAAAACTTGTTGGAAACTTGGAGTTTCGTGCGAGCGAGTTTGGATTGAAACAAACAGAGTGAACTTGAATATAATATTGCTCGAATAGAAGTGTAAGCGATAACATATTTGACTTGGAATTTGGAAGAATGATCTTGAAATCAAGTTTGAAAAGATAACCTTTGAAATTAGTCCCAGCGAGAACGATTATCCTGCGGGAGCGTCGACGTGGTAATTTTATACGGCGGGGATGATCGAACTCACGAGAACATGTTCGGTGATTATTCTAAACAAAATCAATGAATGAAACATATCAAAAATGGATAGACTTGGGCTTAAATATTTAAAACTTAGTTGCTTGAGGAATGCTAGAAGTAGACTATGAATTTATCAAACGGTAACATTGAAGTTGGATGATTTTGTTAGACAAAATATAATCACTGCATGAACGAACATGACTTGGTAGATAATTATATATAACTTGGATGGAGAAAGGTGAAATGATAAGGTGTCTCGATAATTTTAAAGATAACCATAATGTTCGACGTTCTTGTCTTGTGCGAGCGTAACTCTATGCTCGTACATGCGTCATGCCCGGATTAGGACGATTATCCAGTGGGAGCGTTGGTGTGGTGATCTCACGTCCAACGAGGGTGATCGAACTTACGGGAGACCAGAGCATGACAATTGATGGATCGTCTTGACTTTTGGTTCAACACGATAAGACAAAATTAGAAATGCAAGTGAATCAGAAGTATTTCAGGGATAAGTTAGCCTAAAACCTGAAATAAATCACGCTTGATGGTTTCATAAACGGATACATGAATCTTGTTGGACGACTTGGAATTATAATCCAAGGTTTAGAATTGAATCTTGGCTTGGTGGTATAGACTTAGAATGGATATATGGATTCTATCAAACATGTTTGAGGAGATAGACTATGCGAATTGCTAGGCTTACCTACAAATTGGATATATTATGGATTTGACTGAACGAACTCGACCCATGTATAAACGAACGTATTAATAAGAGTAGGATGATCCGTGCTCAATGTTTAGAAATCTGAGTGAAATGAGCTTGTGTAGAATACCCCATGCAAATGAATAATGGTTTGGCCTTAGGAATTGGGGCGAGCATCGTGCGATGAATTTGTACGATGAATCGTGTGCTTGAACTTATACCTATAACCTTATGAGCTGACCTAGTAATTAGGCATACGACCCTGTGCCAAGTGAATAAACTTGTATAACCGACTTTAGAACATTTCCTGAACAAAGCTATAGAACTGGGGCAACAAGACTTAGAGTTAGATTTGGAACGGTAACGTGTGCTATGTTTGACCCGAACGGATGGACGCTAGTCGGTAGACCAAATAGATCATGCTTAACGGTAGTACAAATACTTGTTTGAGTTAGAATGGAGAATGACTTGGAATTTGATTGACCCTGTTGGAAAGTATCCTTGTGATTCATAAAACGAGAACCCTTGAGATTTTCGCAAGTAGCTTATCCGATTTTACTATCTCTAAGTTTGGTTGAATGCATATGTTTGAGGGATGCCTTGAACGTGTGCACGATCCAAGACTCAATGATACGTGAAACTCGAGTGCTAAGACTTCACTATTGATAAGTTGGTTGGCGTGCAAATGTTTGAGGTGCACTTTGAATATGTGCACGATCCAGACTCGCGATATGCTGATCTCGAATGCTAGTACAAGTAAAAAATATTAGACCCGCATGGACAAGTATAACGACTTGCATAAGTTTGCCTCAACCTTAGATCATCATTCACGATGGATTAAAACGTACCCCACGTTAAGCAATATAAGCTCCGTGCTAAGGCACAATAGAGACCGAGTCAGAACTTGGATTGGATGATAGAGTCATTTAATAAGACCAACCCAACATACACGTGACATGGTATAAGAAACTAATAGGAGATTGTGTTCGAACAGATCTAGTGGTACCGATTACTACAATTTGGGATAGATTCGGTAATTTGATAGAATGGGCCTATGCTCAGGAAGTCTCGAGGACGAGACTTTTCTGAGTAGTGTATAATGTAACGACCTGTTTCGCTCAAGCGGACTGCTGATTCAAAAAGGCAAAAGTGCAACGATCAGACGCACTTTGCTCAGTGAGAATACTCATTTGAGGTAAAATAATTTTCCTACTTGGCCCTTCAGAAGTCCAAGCTTAGGCTTTTAGAGGCTCGCTCGGAGTATCGCTCGACCGAGGCGAATCATCGCTAAGGTAGGTGGCTACGATGGACTTGTCTTTGCTTAACCAGTACACTTTAAAAATGGACAATACATGCTAGTCGCTAGGTGAATCACCCCCTGCATGCTAATAGAGAATCCAACGCACATAGCTAAGAGAATAATCCTAACTTGTATTGCTTGTGTTAGAACATGGAAATGAAACTTTGCTCATATATGGATCCTCACATGCTACCTTTTCCTTGTGCAACTAGACCACACTATGCCTCAAGTAGAAAGATATACACTCTTCGTAGTGCACTGTTTACTTCCTTATACTGCACGTATCTAGATTATGTCGCTCGATATGTCCCTTTACGGTTTTACTCCTCGCTTTACCCTTGGACCGTGCCAAAACGTAAATGCTTATGTTCAATGTAAATGCATGCTTGCCTGCTTATGTGTTAACTTATATTCGTTGCCTTATTTCAATGCTTATCACATAATCCATGCCTCGACCGTGTAACACTATCCATGTCATACATTTATTTAGTTCTTTTCGGAAGACTATCTAATAGTCCTTCCGTGCATGTGTAAACCTGAAAGTATCCGGGACTATTAGGTTGCCAAGGCGAGTCCCCGAACCAGGGGAATACATCAAGGCAAGTGGAATACTAATCAAAAATTATGTCAAGTTTATATCTGAACGAGAATCATGTCAAGCAAATCAAAATCATAGCTTGTGGAGCAATGCTCGTTCAGAACAAAAATCATGGATTATCATGTCAAGTTGTGTGAATATAGAAGACCTTAGAGATTTGCATGTCGTGGACAACTTGGAAATAAGGTACAGTTCTACGGATGATCATCGGGGCACCGGGGCTGATCCGATCCGGATGGAACTTCACATGTGGTCTTTATATTCAATGATGGGATAGTTTATAGCGCATCATATACTCTCGTTGCATACCATCCTCATCATGACTACATTCATTTATGGCTATGCCAACGACTCATATTCATATAGATAAGTCATCCTCGATTAGCGGCAATCCTTGTGCGAGTCATTGTATCACATCCAAAAATTGGGAAAAACCTGAAGGAATCTTGAGCATAACACACTTGTACATATGGAACACTTGAACATCCTCTGCAACACTTCTGGATAACCTGTATACTCGTGCACCCAAAATATAATCTCCTTCACTACACTTGTGTTTGCATATGTTATTTGCCCTGGACTTCATTATATATGCTCGTGCTTGTTTTAACTTGGTTTACCTTGGACAGGGAAGGACGGATGGTAAGTTGGTAAGTCTCGCCGTATTTTCTCTTATATCGCATGGCGTACTGCTACACGGGTTAGGCTTTTCATAAATGCCATAAAACTGATCATAAGGCAAGAATAGAAAGATAACTTAATAGATGGTGCACGGAACCTATATAACATGTTTGGATTTGTCGAAAAGCCTTCCCACTAGTGCATTCATGTACTGATAACCCACCGGATTGCTTGCAGGGTACGGAAGAACCTCGTTCGGTGCGGATGCCTCCTTCGTGCATGCTAAGGCGTGAAGTTTACTCTGGAGCCTTAGAGCATTACGTTTGGAACTAAAGCATATATACAAGACATAATATTGGAACATCGCCTATATATCATTCCACAAATGTAGCCACTTGGCACACTTTTACTGTTTCAGAGAGAGAGAGGCTTGAGTGACTTGTAATCTTGGCCTAGCGCCGCCTGTAATACTTGTTCAATATCAATAAAGAGCTTATTTTATTTCTATACTTGTGTTATTCAATGCTTTCGCTATTGACGACTCTGTGAACTTGTTACCAATTGTCTATGCGTTTATTATTCCGCTGCACTTGGACTATCTGTGCGACTCTGTGGCTTAGACCTCTTACAACCTGCATGGACCACGGCCTTGCATGGGCGTGGCTATCGCTCGTGCGACATCACTCCCAGATGGGTCAAGCGATCATCCCACGGGAGCGCTGGCGCGGTAATTCGTGCCCGGCGGGGATGGCCGATTGCCTGCGGAAGATCATGGCGTGACACTCTCCTCCTCCTTCGACGTCTCCAACGACCCCGACCCCCTCTTCCCTTACTCCGGTGACCCTCCGACTCCTCTCCTCCTCCTCCGGCGTCTCTGGAGACCCCGACCACCTCTCTCCTTCTCTGGCATGACCCCGCCCCCCTCTCCTCCTTCGTCTCTGACGACCCCCCCTCCTCCTTCTCCCCATCCTCCTCCGACAGCCCTAACCCGAGGAGCCATAGGCAAGTCGATGAGCCCTAGCAACAGCAGCCCCATCTCCATTCCCTTTCATCCTTCTCAAATTATAAGTCGAGGATCCCTAGGCAAGTCATCTTCCTCGTCCTACTTTAATTTTGTTCATTTTCTTTAATTTTGTTCATGTTTGTCAATTTATTATACTCAATTAGGTATATTTTGTATTAGGTCAGAAATTAGGTTGAATATATATATATATATATATATATATATATATATATATATATATATAATCAATTTATAGCACAAACACACGTATCAAAAAAAATACAGACAAATTGACACGAGTATTAGGACACGAAAATAGTAATATGTATTGTTTGTATCTATAATTAACTTAGAAGAAGATTGACAAATTGAATATTACATATATAATTATTTTAATTTATATGTATATCCATAGACGTACGTAATACTTAATACGTAGGCTTGAGCGTATCCTAAAATATCAGAAATAGAATATGTGATGTTCAAAAATTTGTATCGGTATCGATTTATTCATCGGCCCTAAAATTGATACGATTATCACTAATTTAACCTATAATGAATTATTAACATTTTAGAGTATTGGTATTGGTATCGGAATCGGTATCGGACCATTACTATGAGTATCTATTATTACTAATTTAACCGATATGGTTATTACCAATTATTAATATTTAAAAAAAATATTTTATACTTTAGGCATAATTTTAAGTATTTCTAGTGTTATTTATTAGCATTATAGTCATTTATAGTTATACTTCAGTGTACTAATATGAATAGTAATTAGTAGTTCCAACTTTACTATGCTAAGGCATGTATCGGCCATATTTGGATGAGTGTCGAGGAATTATGGTTTTGGATACGTGTAAAATGCATATAAATGCTAAAATTTGGTCTTTCCAATAGCTCATTTTGTTATTTATTAGACTTCTTCATCAAGTATCATAACTAACTAATCATTTAGCAAATATTCTAACTCATCTCATATTGTTTGAATATATGGTACATACAAAATCAATGTGTCGATACTTAGTTGACCGATAGTGGATATACAATCGGCGACATGAGAGTAGGATTGGTTTGACAGATGATTTTATGACGGGCGTTGAGGAATTTCTTAAATACGCCAGTAGTTAACCTTATTTCATGGATGAGAGGCTCATCAAGTGTCCTTGTGTCAAATATCATAATATACCATTTAAAGGGATGGATCTCGTGAGGGAGCATATCTACAAAAAGGGTTTCGTACCAAACTATAAGGAGTTGATGGCTCAAGGAGAACCTTTGTTTTCACAATATCATCATTCCTCCTTCAATACGGAGGTTGAAGAGTCCACTCTCGGAGATAACTTTGAATATCGACCGCGAAACCTAGTTGACTGATCATGGATGTATAATCGGCGACATGAGAGTGTGATTGGTTTATATGCGATATATACATTTTCCTCTTGCATTTGCTTTGAGCAAGTATCCTAACTAGGTACTCATAGTTTTTTATTTTTTTTCTTTTGACATGGTATGTGCATAATCATTCACGTCTATAAGAAAGCAATGAGTCGATACTTAGTTGACCGATCGTGGATGTATAATCAGCGACATGAGAGTAGGATTGGTTTGACAGATGATTTCAGGGCGGACATTGAGGAATTTCTTAAATACGCCAATTGTCAACCTTATTTCATGGATGGGAGGCTTATCAAATTCTCTTGTGTCAAATGTCATAATATACAATTCAAAGAGGTGGATCTCGTGAGGGAGCATCTCTACAAGGTGGGTTTCATACAGAACTACAAGGAGTGAACGACTCAAGGAGAACCTTTATTTCCACAATATCATTCCTCCTTTAATATGGAGGTAGAAGAGTCCACTCTTGGCAATTCATTTGGCTAGATATGCTGCGGGTATTTATAAGATTTTTATTTAGAATAATATATATTTTTTTGATTAAAATGCTAAAAATATTTTTCTAATTTGCAAAAAAAGTTCTGGTGGCCGGATCATAGAGAGTCTGCGATCGAAAAGTGCTACAAGACCATCGCCAGCAAAAGGTTCAGGGATATGATCAATGATCAGAAGGCACTGTCGTCACATTCAGGGGATCTTCACAAGAAGTGGCTCAAGGAGGAGTTCTGGGAGAAGATGGAGGCCCCGACCTATAAGGCCAAGCGCGAGAAGGCGAGAGTGTCTCGTGCTAAGGGTGGTATTCACACTAGTGGATCCATTCCGACCGTTGAGCATTTTCGACGAATGGTCAGTATTTTAATTTTTTTCTAGATCGATTTTTGATAATTCTTATTTTTCACAGTGCGAGGAGGCCATCAGAGCCGGGGGAGACCCGAAGACCATCGACTTTCCCATAATCTTCCAGCGGATGCACATAACGAAGAAGGATGGAAACTTCGTTGATGAGCTGGCAGCAAAAGCATACGTAAGTTGTGTTTATAAATTTTTGCATATATAATTTAACTATATTTATTTACCCTAAAAATCTAACCTTAACTTTAATATTATTACATATGATATCTAAAAACCTTAACTCTAAATCTAACCTACGATATCTAAATTTAACTCTAAACCTAACCTTAGTTGTAGTCAATAAAAAGATTAATCCTAACCTACAATATCTAAACCTATTTACATAAATAAATATTGGAGACGTATGAGATATTGGAGGGTGGGGCTGAGAGTAGTACGCCGACTGAGAGAAATGATCGGTGGGTACAAGCTGTCGGGAGAGGAAAATACGACATCATGTACGGGACTGGATCGTTGGCATCCCAGCCGTCGGTTCTTTCCAGAGCTCCTCCGATGGCTCCTCTAGCTCCATCAGAACCCGGCCCCGGCGTTCCTTATGATGCTATGAGTTTGGAGCAGATCACGATGACTCTGTTAGAGGTACAGAGGCAGGTTAGACAACTGACAGAGTCTCGAGATCCTGCAGCTCCTGCTCCTTCGACGGCTCCAACAATGGCTACTCCAGCTCCTCATCCGTCTCCTCTGGCTCTATCTTAGATTTCTTCTGCTACTCTGCCTGTCGTTCTTGAGGATCTACAGTAAATCATCACTACGGTTATGGGGCAGTATATGCCAAACCGACAGCCGTCTCTGCCGTCGACTTTATGTATTTTTATTTTTTTGATAATTTGACAGTTTGTTGGATGTACTATTTATATAAGTTTATATGTTTGGATTATGGTAGTGTATGATAATTTATGGATATGCACTTGTATTTAAGTTCTATTATATTTAATGCGTTTGATGTGTTTGATTGTATTTGATTATATTTGATTCTATTTGAATCTTGATTGATTTTGTATAATGTAACAGAAGTTTGAAGTAAGTGATTCTATTATGTAAAAAAATATTTATGTTTAGCGACGGACTAGCGACGGATTAGCGACGAAAAACTAGAAAAATCTAGGTTCACGACGAATCTTTGACGTTTTAGCGACGGAATAACGACAAAAAATGCTGTCGCTAAATATGTCTGGTACTAAAAATGTGCCAAATTTGTATCAGAAATAGTCGCTAATCCGTCACTATGTCTGTCGTCGTTAGCGACGGATTAGCGACAAAAATTCAATCGATGAGCTTCTGGAAAATGTGGTAAAAATGGCCTCACATTTTTCGTTGCCAATTCGTCGCTAATCCATCACCAAACACAGCGACGTAAATAATACGTCGCTGAGTTATCGCCGCTAAGTTTATCGCTAATCCGTCGATATGGCAACAGATTAGCGACAGAAATATGGCAGCGATACTTAAATTAGTGATGCCATATTTCTATCGCTATTCCGTCGCTATATTAAAATAACGACGAAAATAGACATTTTAGCGACAAAAAATTCTGTCGCTAAAACTCTGTATTTTTACAGTGGCCATTGCTGAACATGAGCTAACCGAGCCAATAG
Source organism: Iris macrosiphon (assembly GCA_036927795.1). Classification (NCBI taxonomy): domain Eukaryota; kingdom Viridiplantae; phylum Streptophyta; class Magnoliopsida; order Asparagales; family Iridaceae; genus Iris; species Iris macrosiphon. The sequence goes on along the minus strand of JAYESA010000017.1, from coordinate 40,570,775 downwards.
ATTCTTATACAAGCACTTCACGAATTACACCAGTTCTCCGTAGGGCTACTATGCTAGATCACGGTATTAACGGTTTTAATGTTCCTATAGTGAAACAGTGGCTCGATATTATTTATAATATGTCAGATACTGCACTCTTCTTAGGCGGATGACATATAGTATCTGTGGTGGCCAGCTCACAGCGCACTTTGAATAAATCTCTGTGCGAAGGTTCGTTGGCATGATCTCGGGATACCGTTTTCTCCCAATGTTACTACCACTTTTAATCGCTTAATTAACCCTATATTATTTTCAAAATTTCAAGGCGTGGCCACATGAGAAATTCCTTTAAGATGTCGTACAAAGTACGGGCACGCTAGATACGAATCCATGAAAGTTCAATCTGGATTCACCTGAGCGTGCATGCAACATTCAATAAATCAATATCCTAGCTATGCTTTGGTACTTGACTCGCATATCATGCCCGTACTGGAGGAAAAGTATATATATAGTATCGCACATTCAGAAATTTGGAGGTATTCTCGATGCACAACCAAATATAAATCACTTAACACGTAACACGGTATGTCACTCCTCAGTGCACATTAGATCATGAACAATATCATGCAATAATTGTATCAGCACGGATACAGTATTCGAGTCCAATTACCAATTATTTATTGGGTCTCATGAATCTTGATCACATTATAACACGAAGCTTATTTCATGCACATAGCTGGTTAGTCACTTATTATTTAGTCTGGTCCACACAAAAATCTCAGTCTAACACATATTCATGCCATGCACATAGCCAATCTCAGCACATGGTCGTATTTAGCACGAGGTCTGGTTACTATGTCTATTCTTCCTTAGAGTCATAACACAAGCATTACTAGAATCAACCACATAGAGTAAAAAATATTCCAAATAAAATATATGATCCCAACAGGAAAGTACTACGTATACACAGAGAGCCACTAAGAATAATACGTGTCTTAAGTCGTGCACAAGAAGGTCAGGTCGCATGAACCAACCCGGCCGCATGCTCTAACCTGGCCGCATGCTCGGGAAAAAGTCTACTACTTAGGACAAGTGTCGAAGTGATGTACAATAAATGAAGTATCAAGTCGTATTTAGCACGAGGTCTGATTACTATGTCTATTCTTCCTTAGAGTCATAACACAAGCATTACTAGAATCAACCACATAGAGTAAAAAAATATTCCAAATAAAATATATGATCCCAACAGGAAAGTACTACGTATACACAGAGAGCCACTAAGAATAATACGTGTCTTAAGTCATGCACAAGAAGGTCAGGTCGCATGAACCAACCTGGCCGTATGCTCTAACCTGGCCGCATGCTCGGGAAAAAGTCTACTACTTGGGACAAGTGCCGAAGTGATGTGCAATAAATAAAGTATCAGGGAAGTGACATAAAGGTGATTGATGTGACAAGACATAAGTGTCAGAGAGAAAAGACAAAAGCACAAAAGTCTTGCAGAGACACAAAAGTCGTGTAGAGGCATGTGCCCAAAAAAGAAGAGACGCATGGCTCATGGCCGCATAATCTCCTGGACGCATGGAGTCTGGGCGCATGGAGTCAAGCCTTAGTAAATTCCCATGCGTTCAAGGTACTATGCGTCCGACTTTTCGAAAGCATGCACAAAGCAGACATGCGTCCAATAAGATGGGCACATGCTGGAGGGGGCGAATGTTGTTGGGCCGCATGGTACTCCATCGTCCCAGAACAACAAGTTCGGCCATGGAAAAATTCCAAGAACCCAAAAAACTTGTTCTGCCATAAAATTCTCATCTCAAGTCCAAATCAAGTGATTCAAAAGCCAAATTTCTTGAAATAAAGTGCTCCATCACATAGAACAATTAGTTTTCAAAAACAATGAGCTTTTAAAGATCAAAACCAAGAAAAACTTAAGAATATCCATACTCATAAAAATGCAGATCTGTACCGTTCTATCCACCAAATCCGAAAATACCAATTTCTAAACTTGCTTAAAATCATACAACAATCATAATAAACTAAAAATATGGAGGGTTTCTCCATTTCTCATGCAAGATGTACTTGCCTAAGGAGGAAGAGAGAAACTTAAGAGAGAGAAAGAAAAGAAGGAATGAAGAGAGGGAAGGAGAGATTTGGTTTATATACATGGAGGGTTTGGGTTCACTTGACCCAAGGTTTAAGTCATGAGCAAGCCCTAACTTTAAAATAAATCGAACCAATCCTCCACCAAAGAATGGGTCTAGTCTCATGCATTAAAATAAACATGTAGCAAGAAATAATATGCTTCCAATACGTATACTGGGAACGGGGTGTGACAGTGGTACCATGTACTAGTGAGGGATACTGTCAAGGTATAGGTAAAGTTAAGTATGGTGAGGTGGAGACAGTGGGATGGGAAATTAGTGTTAGGATGTGTCAAGATACAAATGGGAGTATCTTGAGCATGGATTAGTTGAGTATTTAGAAGGGTAAGGTTTTGGTCTAGATATTAAGGTGTTGGATATTGGTATGTTATGTAAGTTGTGATACCAAGGTATTGAGTTCATAGCAAGATATGGGTTAAGGTATTTAAGGTATAGTTAAGATAATAGAGAATACTAATATATATATATATATATATATATATATATATATATATATATATATATATATATATATATATATATATATATATATATATATATATATATATGAATTGACCTAGATAACATAGTATAGCCTAGTATGAGCTAATATAACTTCATGAGCCAACTAAATAGGTATTTTGTGAACCCAAAATAATTGACCTAGAAACCTAATTTAAGGCTAATTAAGCATGTTTATGATTCTAAATCACCATTTGACATAAAAATTCATATATAGGTCACTTGGACTCTATCTCGGATAATAAGTTGTGATATGTCACTACCAAAATTTCTAGAAAAGGGTATTTTAGTCTTTTCATAATTAATTAAATATTGTGCATGTTAAATAATTATTTGTTGTATTATTTAATTATTGTTTGATGTTAGTTATTTTTTTGGACTTGTGTTAGTGGACCTAACTAGTTTAGTTTAGACTCATGGACCAACATGTATTAATTGTTAGAATTGAGCCTAACTACAAACCCAATTAGGAGAATGATTAGTTTAATTAAATCATTAGACTAGAACCTTCCCTCTTAATTATTTCTTTATGAGAGGCCCCAAGGGGTATAATGGACATTACATAGTGACTTGAGGAAGGGGTAAGAGGAGGCTGGCCTATTAAAGAAGAGGGGAAAAGTTTCTCTCTCCTCTTTTTATTTGAAAACTAGATCTAGAATTCCCCTCAACCAAATTCCTTCATTCCCACATTATTTTCCTACCCAATTTGATCCCAATTCCTTCCCAAATCACTATTAGAGACTAGTGGAGCAAGGATCTAAAAGGAGGAAGCAAGGATCTACAAAGATGAGCAAGAATCTACAAGTTGGAGGCCAATTTTATCATATTTGGAGGTTGCATTAGAAATCTATCTCCCAATAGGTACAATTTAGTTTCTTCCCTTAATTTAGATTCTAAATCTGAGAATTAACCATGAGAAATCAACCCATATGCATAGGCTACCCATAGGATTTGGTTTTGAGTTCATATGAGGCATATTGAGAAAGTTATGGTACTTTTTGTGTTAATTTTGGGAGAATTCTGAGATTGACACTTGTTGTGTTTGTCAATTGGTCCTATAGATCAATTTGGCATATGTTTGTGTGTTTGGAGCTAGTGTCGTGTCCACAATTGGGTACGTGTAGGTCGTATCCCAATAATTTGGTGGTACGTGGTTATTTGGGGGTCTTTCCTCCAACACGGGACTTTGTGCATGTTATATTTTGACACGGACACGTAGATTTGTGTTTGACTCTTCATTTTGTTTATAAATAATATGACTTGCTCGTGTCCTTCGGGGTACGTTTGGATGTGTGGTGGACTCGTGTCGCAAGCGTATCCTAGATCTAGTAGGATACGGGTATGATGCACTCCATGTGTTTGTGCATTTTATTTCTAGATCTATTTTCCCATTGTTCTTAGTCATTATAATATATAATTATATGCATGTATATATATTGTTATGTATATATATTTATATGTGATAGTGTATCATATATCTATGTACCTATGTGTTATGTATATATGTAGCTATACTTCTACATATGTAATAGCTATTAAATATAGTAGTGTATATATGTATACGTTATGTGCCTCTATATACATGTTATATATATATTTATATGATATGTTATATATATATATATATATATATATATATATATATATATATATATATATATATATATATATATATATACTTGCATGATTATATATATATATATATATATATATATATATATATATATATATATATATATATATATATATATATATATGTTACTATAATATGTGTATGTTATACTATATGTATTATTGTGGAGATGTATATACATATATATAGAGGAGCATGTATATATATAAATAGTTGTAGTTAGTATATATATTAGTATATATATTTGTTTATGCATTAGTGTAAGAGAGATAGGGGGGCTCAACACTTATAGCTACAATATCTTATAGTGACAGCAGCAACAGCCGCATTAGCAACAACAACAACATATAGCAACATCAGCAGCAGCTTCAGCGACAGCAACAACAGCATTAGCGACAACAACAATATACAACAACAGCAGCGGCTTCAGCGGCAGCAATTTCAACAACAACAACAGCCTTCAGCGATAGCAGCAACAGTTTTTGCAACAGCAGCAGCAGTATTTGCAATAGCAGCAGTGGCATTAGCTACGACAGCAATAGTTTTTCGTGATAGTTTG
>JAYESA010000017.1:40553438-40560938 GCA_036927795.1 Iris macrosiphon | reverse complement strand
TTCCTTAGGAATTTGCTATATTTCCACTTCAGCAAACTTGCTATGACCCGCCCACCATTCAACTTAGCAAATTTGCTAAGACTTCAACCGTTCAGCCTTTGTATTAACTCCCAGGGACCCGACCCCCCCTTTTGGCCGCAACCATTCCAAACCAACTCCTATTCTCTCTCCCTATTACATATATATATATATATATATATATATATATATATATATATATATATATATTTATTTATCTCTCAAAAACCCTAACCTAAATCTTCAGACCTCCTCTTCTCATCTAGAGCCGTCACCGCAACCAGAGAGCCCCGCCAAGCCGTCCAAACCATCCCGACGACTCCGACCTCGCGCACTGCAGATTCCCACACGAGGCACCTTCGCTCCAGAATTGTTTTCCGTCGACTCGCTCAACCAAACGTCGTTCCGTCTTTACCGGTATGCTCACCCCTTAACCCTCTTCCATATTTGTATTATAGCCAACCTCGAAAAATGTGTACCCCTAGGCAAAAAATAGAGTCCAAAGTGGGCGCGAGCAGACCCAATTCTGGAATCACAGAAAACTGCGGTGACCACCTATATTGCCGAGTTCGTATCTCCCACCACAGAGAACCGAATTCGGTGATTCTTTTTGATACATGTAGAACGCTTGACCTAGTTTATTTTTTGTTAAATAACCCTATGTTATTAGCTGCTGCAGACATAATTAAATTCGTCATAAAACTGCACGAACCCACTTTTTCTAGATTTCCAAAAGTTGGAAAACGGAGCGCGCCCCGCCAAACGGGACCGCCCCGCCGTGTACCAAGTGTACCGAACGGTGCACACAGCATAACCGGACACGTAAAAATTTGTGGAGACTGATTCGGACGCGTGTGCGCGCTGAAAACAGGCCGTATCCGCGGACACACCCCGTGTCACAACTTTTGTGGAACTCGCACGTATTTTATGCACGCTTGTCAGAATGCGATGAAACTTATGCCACTGGATTCGTGGTAACGCGCTGGTCCTGTGACCCAATTTTTACACAATTCTGAGACGGTTGACCAAATCGCCAATTGGCGGGCCCCACAGTTGACTTTTTGGACAAAATTGTGTTCGGCTCATCGGAATCCACATTTGGACATACCATTTGGTTCGTATTGACATTTAGAGTTGTTTGACCTATAGTTTGTCCCATTTAGAGACTGTTACCCTCGGCACGCTTTTCGGTGCAAAGTGGGCCACACGTGGACCCCACTTTTGCCCAAAATTACTGTTTTGCCCCTGTGTCCAAATTGGACGAAAGGGATGTGCTTTTTAGCTATTTTGCTCATTCCGGAAATGTTGGTGATGTTTATTTCAGCATCTGGAGACGTTTGTCGGAGTCCTTAGTTCCAGGTTCCGTGTCCTTGATATTTGGGCGCGTACACTTTACAGATTTCCTGCTAGACAAGTATACCTTGCCATTGTACTGTTATTTATATTCTATATGCTGCATGCATCTTTATTTTCTGTCTTTAGTTCATATATTTTAACTGTTATATAAAAATGCGCGTGACGGTGTAATCGCGATATATTTTTATTTATGTAATTGCATTGACCCTGTTTATGAGACTACCCCATTATCATGTAGCATCATTAGGTTCATTGGCCATGACACAGTTGTTACACGAGTTGTGAGTCTCATGTAGATCACGAACTTGCGTACAGGTTTGGCCTCCTGTACGTGTGGGCCGTGCGTTAGGAATAACTGCTGTTAGAAACTTTGCATGCTAATGGACTCAGCAGTTATTAGAGGTCTAGGGACATAGCCTATTGTAGTACGGTGGTCCCATCCTTGTTCTTGTTTGGTTGCAGGATTGGGCTAGGATACTAAGAATAGGCTATGAACCAAATCGTGTCATGGATGTGACATGCTTAGAGCATGGGGGTGGGGAGAACAACAAGTACCGCATTTGAGCTCCTTTACACTTTTTCTTCTGTAACCCGAAAGCTCCGCTGGAGATACGGGCGGTGATGACCCCTTTACTACTTGGTGGGCCTTTGCCGTTCAAAAGACGACATGCCTTTGAGGCCCCTGGTTCTCCGAGAGAGTCATGCCAATCCCAGTTCTCAGCCAGATAGCTCACTTGTTAGAAAGTTATTCTCAAACTGCATTCACATAGATGGTTAGGCGACCATTGGATATTTATTTCAGTACTTTATTGGCATGTGTTTAAGTATCTTGTTATGTCCCTCTGAGGACCTGGTCCGCTGCCAGGTGTACCTATTCTTGAGTATTTGCAGGAGCGCAGATTTGGATGGTTATAGATGCTTCGTGGATGTCTTCTCTTCGAGCCGTGATCGATAGCTGGTATACTTATATTGGGCTTGATTGTGTTGTACTCATATTGTATTTACTTTTCCATTTGAGTTGGTAGTGAATTTGTTTCCATCCAACTATCATCCTTAGATACTTCTTATTGAGATCTAGTTTCATAAACATTGGTTATTCTATTCATATTTGAATTTCGTGGATGAGATCTAGATTATACCCTGTGACTTGTGACTTATATTATACCACTTGTGGATTTGATATTCATAATACAGCGTACGTATGGATTTGGTTTTCATATATTGGAGTTGCCATTTCCATACGGCTGGCATGCTTACGTGTCTTAGTCCTACGTATTTTTGGGACTGGGGCGTGACATGTTTTTTTGTGGTGGCCTATACAGGTCGAGAGCATATTGTCTCGGTTACGTTACTGTACCGAACAAGCCTGCACCTAGGACTAGAGTATAGGATCTCATCCACAATTGACTATGACTCATCTTTCTTCTAATCTGTTCTATTCGAACAATTGTATCCTGCTTGATTCCTGTACTTCCCTAATAAGTTCCTTGAGTATATATGGCCTTCTGCTAGAATACAACAGACCCCTGTTATTAGGATGATAATTGGAGTAGCATACCTATTAAGAATATAACGAGAATATAGACACACCACTAAGTTTAGAATATCTAGTGAACCCTAGAATGCCTTATCTTTAGATTGGTATACCATTACCCCTTGATGTATTAAGAAGACTTGAGAGTAGTATAGACACTACTAGAGATAGTTAGAAGTCTTACCATGATATTTGACCCTAGTATTGAGGAACCAATAGAAAACCAAAATTTAAAATTAGGACTGAACCTAACCTTCATAGTTAGATAATATTGGAACTATAAACTTAGATCATTGTCTTATTATTAGGAGACAGCACCTTAGGAAGCCTAGAGGAATGTAATCAATACTTGTTCCTTGATCATGCCTCGAACATAGCAACTAGTATACCACTCCCTAGAGAACCATGATGCTATCTAGAGCCCTCTATCTTAATTTTATATATTGTTCCCCTGCAACCCTAGCGCTTGCTATTTGTGCGACGACTAATCATGTTTTCTCTTCTTCATTCTTTTAACTCGTGCCATCTGACACTCCTAATAATAGGCCAAGAAATTTTATCCTTTGTTAAGGACACATAGTTTGCTAGGATTATAGTTGTAGTCTTGAATTTGAACATTTTTGTGCTTGGTAGTTAAGGTTTGATAAGTTTGAGTTGTTCTTGCAGACTTTGACCCGATGATTATCCCTTAGTATTAAATCACGAAATTTGTACCCATAGCTCGATACGAGTTAAATCCCTTTCCCCTTAACGACTAGTAACTCTTCTATCCCTACGATTGACACCTGTTCTATGAGCACTTGACCCTTACCTATATAATGCAATAGGAGACCCTAATAAGAGTTTCTGTTTTATTTGCATGTGCAAGATTATTTTGTAGGACCCTCTTAAGACTGTCACCGTATTAGTTTAATTATTTTAAAGTTGAATAGTATGCCTCACCACCTAGTATCACGTAGCCCTTGTGATCCATTGATGAAGTATAACTGAATGACATTAATTGTATGCTAGCAAAGACGACAGTGATTATTCGGACGATAGAATTTAGAGGTCCATATCCCTATTGGTCGACTAGCGACTTAGACAAGAAATTAGTATGATAACTGTAGAGGTTGTGTAGTCTTTCATTATTATTGCTTATTTTGCTTTTGTTTTGTGAATTTGAATGATTATGAACCTTCTTTCATCATAATCTAGCGTATTCATAATTGCTGTACTACCTTGACTTATGCTGCTATTATAGCCTAGTTTTTGCAAGCTTATTCTTTATCGAGCTTGTTTCTGACATACGTATTATTGGGGGCCAACAATAATACATTTCAGAATCAGTGTATTAGGGTCTAGCTAACCTTAGTGCGCTTGGTTCGCCCTTCGCATAACTACTTTACGTGGATTAAGATATGTAGTGATTAGTAGACGAATATACTTGCCCTAGACATGTCTAAACGTATCGTATCGGCTACATAACTGTACTAATACGAGCATGCGAATACGGATTTACCAAATAGGATTTTAGTCCACAACTGACTTGACAATTCTCATTGGATTCCTTGAAACGCCTTGATCCCTATACTTGCATTCTATTACTTCTCCCTTGAACTCTTATTTATTGATCTACGTCTTTCCTTATTTCGAAAAGACGAAACATCTTGCTTGGTATAAGTTTGATATATAGATAGTACTAGATATTCCCCATAGGCCAATCATATTATTTGGTGACTATCTTTTATAAATGATTAAGGGAATATCATAGAGGATATGCTTGGTGTTAAAAGACTTTGAGGATCCAATAACATGATTAAATAAATTGGGACATAGCCTTCTTAGATGTATAGTCTTAGATGAAAGATGGGTAAATTCTAAGTTGGGTAAAAACTACCATGTTAACTTAAGGAGAATTCTTTATACTGTAATCAAGTAAGGTTAGATAGAGAAACCCTACCCTAGTTTTAATTTCGAGGACGAAATTTTTACAAGTTGGGTAGAATGTAAAACCCCCTCCCTAGAAAATCGTATATACCTTTTTTATTTATTAATTATTAATTTAAATTGTAGTAATTAGGTCTAAATAGGAGAAATAGATTTTTAATAATTTTTATTTTAGGTGTTCGGACACTTAGAGGACTTATGGGACCATCAGGAATTTTTCGGAATTTATTCCATGTAGGAGACCCCTTAAGCAGTTGCTAGCCTAATGGTGTGCATTATTCTAATCCATGAATTTTCTTATGAGTATATATATAATATATATGTATACACAAATATATATGTATATATATATTTAGAAAGGAAAAGAAAAAAAAGAAAAAGAAATAATTAAATAAGATTAACTAATAATAATAATAATAATAATAATAATAATAATAACAAAACAACTACTATACTTAAACCATTCCTTAGGAATTTGCTATATTCCCACTTCAGCAAACTTGCTGTGACCCGCCCACCATTCAACTTAGCAAATTTGCTAAGGCTTCAACCGTTCAGCCTTTGTATTAACTCCCAGGGACCCGACCCCCCCCCTTTTGGCCGCAACCATTCCAAACCAACTCCTATTCTCTCTCCCTATTAAATATATATATATATATATATATATATTTATCTCTTAAAAACCCTAACCTAAATCTCTAGACCTCCTCTTCTCATCTAGAGCCTTCACCGCAGCCAGAGAGCCCCGCCAAGCCATCCAAACCATCCCGACGACTTCGACCTCGCGTACTGCAGATTCCCACACGAGGCACCTTCGCTCCGGAATTGTTTTCCGTCGACTCGCTCAACCAAATATCGTTCCTTCTTCACCGGTATGCTCACCCCTTAACCCTCTTCCATATTTGTATTATAGCCAATCTCGGAAAATGTGTACCCCTAGGCGAAAAATAGCGTCCAAAGTGGGCGCGAGCAGACCCAATTCTGGAATCGCAGAAAACTACGGTGACCACCTATATTGCCGAGTTCGTATCTCCCACCACAGAGATCCGAATTCGGTGATTCTTTTTTGATACATGTAGAACACTTGACCTAGTTTATTTTTTTGTTAAATAATTCTATGTTATTAGCTGCTGTGGACATAATTAAATTCGTCACAAAACTGCGCGAATCCACTTTTTCCAGATTTCTAAAAGTTAGAAAATGGAGCGCGCCCCGCCAAACGGGACCGCCCCACCGTGTACCAAGTGTACCGAACGGTGCACGCAGTGTAACCGGACACGTAAAAATTTATGGGGACTGATTCGGACGCGTGTGTGCGCCGGAAACAGGCCGTATCCTCGGACACACCCCGTGTCACAACTTTTGTGGAACTCGTGCGTATTTTGTGCACGCTTGTCAGAATGCGACGAAACTTATGCCACTGGACTCATGGTAACGCGCTGGTCCTGTGACCCAATTTTCACACAATTCTGAGACGGTTGACCAAATCGCCAATTGGCGGGTCCTACAGTTGACTTTTTGGACAAAATTGTGTTCGGCTCATCGGAATCCACATTTGGACATATCGTTGGGTTCGTATTGACATTTAGAGTTGTTTGACCTATAGTTTGTCCTATTTAGAGACTGTTACCCTCGGTACGCTTTTCGGTGTAAAGTGGGCCACACGTGGACCCCACTTTTGCCCGAAATTATCGTTTTGCCCCTGTGTCCAAATTGGACGAAAGGGATATACTTTTTAGCTATTTTGCTCATTCCGAAAACATTGGTGATGTTTATTTCAGCATTCGGAGACGTTTGTCGGAGTCCTTAGTTCCAGGTTTCGTGTCCTTGACATTTGGACGCGTACACTTTACAGATTTCCTGCCAGGCAAGTATACCTTGCCATTGTACTGTTATTTATATTCTATATACTGCATGCATCTTTATTTTCTGTCTTTAGTTCATATATTTTAACTGTTATATAAAAATGCGCGTGACGGTGTCGTCGCGATATGTTTTTATTTATGTAATTGTATTGACCCTGTTTATGAGACTACCCCATTATCATGTAGCATCATTAGGTTCATTGGCCGTGACACAGTTGTTACACGAGTTGTGAGTCTCATGTAGATCACGGACTTGCGTGCAGGTTTGGCCTCCTGTACGTGTGGGCCGTGCGTTAGGACTAACTACTGTTAGAAACTTTGCATGCTAGTGGACTTAGCAGTTATTAGAGGTCTAGGAACATAGCCTATTGTAGTACGGTGGTCCCATCCTTGTCCTTGTTTGGTTGCAGGATTGGGCTAGGGTACTAAGAATAGGCTATGAACCAAATCATGTTATGGATGTGACATGCTTAGAGCATGGGGTGGGGAGAACAACAAGTACCGCATTTGAGCTCCTTTACACTTTTCCTTCTGTAACCCTGAAGCTCCGCTGGAGATACGGGCGGTGATGACCCCTTTACTACTTGGCGGGCCTCTGCCGTTCAAAAGACGACATGCCTTTGAGGCCCCTGGTTCTCCGAGAGAGTCATGCCAATCCCAGTTCTCAGCCAGATATCTCACTTGTTAGAAAGTTGTTCTCAAACTGCATTCACATAGATGGTTAGGCGACCATTGGATATTTATTTTAGTACTTTATTGGCATGTGTTTAAGTATCTTGTTATGTCCCTCTGAGGACC